>MU683782.1:0-24129 GCA_026770625.1 Nicotiana glauca
AGTTATAACTCTATGCGATCGCATCCAAGGCCCTGCGATCGCATAGCACAAATTCCTCAGGGCCCAAAAAATCCTTTTACGCGATCGCACACCACACTACGCGGCTGCACTGAACCATTTCCCAAACCTATGCGATCGCAATACCCCTTACGCGATCGCATAGCACAAAAATCATTCCCTTCTCCCAGCCTTCTATGCGATCGCAATGCCACCTATGCGATCGCATAGAGGAAACCTTCTGCAACATTTTCTGCTGAAATCTGCAACTTCAAAAAGCCAAATCCTCTCCGATTAACCACTCGAAACCAACCCGAGGCCCTCGGGACCTCAACCAAAAATACCAACATACCCCAAAACATCATACGAACTTATTCCAATCATAAAAACACGCCCAACAACACAAAAATCATCAATTCACGACGGATTCAAGCCTAAGTTAAACTAAAACTTTCGAAACCTATATTCCATCAAAAACTCGACCAAACGACGTCCGAATGACATGGAAATTTGTAGACATATCCAAAATCACTTAACGAAGCTACTGCAACTCTCGGAATTTCATTCCGACCCTCGGATCAAAATCTCACCTATCGACCAGAATTCGCCAAAATTCCAACTTCGCCAATTCAAGCCTATTTCTACACCGGACCTCGAAATTCGATTTCGATCGCTCTCCTAAGTCACAAATCATCCCCCGAAGCTAACCGAACCATCGAAATTAGATTCCGAACTCTGTAACTCACATGTCGACGTCCGGTTGACTTTTCCAAACTATTCCTTCATTAAAGAGACTAGTTATCCCATTTCCTATCAAACTCGATCCGAATTGACTCAAATTTACCAAATACATATATAGAAACATGAACAAGCATATAACGGAGAAAACGGGGCGGTAACGCACGTGACGATGAATTGGGTCGTCACAGGCGTATTCCAGAATAAGGAGGAAATGGGGATCAGTTGCGTGGCCAGGTTACGTGGCCCGCGCAGATCCGTTGTGCAATAATAAGGGAATTCTGGGAGAGAGAAAGAGAGGATATTTGGCTAGGTTTTAGGTTTTAGGTTTTAGAGGGAAGGTGGAGCATCCCCAAACCAAATACACTTCAAAGGTAAGTTTCATGATATTTTTATGGTGGATTAACATTGATTGATGCTAGTATTAACATGTACATGGGTTGAAATTCATAGGAATTGATCAAAAGTCTCAAGAATACCCCAAAAGTTACCTTTCAAGATTTGGTCTTCAAGAGGTAATCTTTTACTCTTAAACCTATATACATGGATTGTTAGTGAATATATGATCAAGAAATAAGTATTTGCACTTATTGGGTGGTGCTTGCAAACCATAAATGCTTAACTAGATTGTTGGGTGTTGTAGAGATTTTTTTAATGAGGTAAGTAGTAAAATAGGGGGGATGTGAGTGGGGGATGTGAGTTCATTGATGATTGTATTGGTGCTAAAGAAGGTAGTTAGTAGAACAAGGGTGTTGTAGTATCTCTTGCTGGTGGTAAGGATGATTGTTGGAGGAAGAAACACCATTACTAGAGGTAGTAAAATGCTATGTACTCTTGGTGTTTGATAAAAGGCCTAAATGGCCTAAACTATGGAAATTGTAACTAATGTTGGTTCCGTTGGATGTTAATATTGTATATTGAAGTTTCTTGGTGTAGTGGATCGTTGTAGTATTATTAAGAGGCAAATTTTATAATATTTCCGCAAGTTTCAAGTTGGTTGACTTCGGGGTTATAATTAAAGATTTGCTCTTTATTATTTGTAATCGATCCATATAGCTTGTGTTGAATGTATTGAACTATCTATGGCTAGATTCGAGGAATTTAGAAGCCAACTCGCGAGGCAAGGGTATATTGGAATAGGGATTTGCATGACTTGAGATAAGCAAGGGCGGATGCACTTGGGCCCAAGCGGTGTCACGTGATACCGCTTGGTCGGAAAATTTGACTAAATTCGTTTATGGTACAGGATATATAAAAACAAATAAGACATAAAAAACTAAAGTGACACCACTTAACGAATTCAGGTCTCGATCTAGTGGTCCAGCGTTTAGCTCTCAAACTGAAGGTCGGGTGTTAGATCCCACATTCTTACATGAGTTAACTTTTTGAGAATTTTAGCTACTAAATTAATAAGAGATGATTCGGTTTGCACGGGTTCGAAATGCCGACCCCTTTTACAAAATATAAGGGACAAGCTAGTGGACCAGACACAATGTATATTTAAGTACTGATAAGAATTATCTATTTAAATGCTTGGTAAACGCCTTTACGGTTTGCTATTTTTGAATATGTTGAATTATTTCTACTCTACTTGGCCTTCCATCCCTCTTGTCGTTTCCCCTAACTTCTATGAGTCATCGTCTACCGATTAATTATGACACCACTTATATAAAATTTTTAGTACCCCACTGGAGATAAGTAACTCTTTTAAACTTAGTGTTGAGGGTATGAAACCCCGAATTACGTGTTGTGTGATTGGTTTTGAGGTAAAGTGCCTGATAGGTGACGGGAGTGTGGGCGTGCGCCTGTGAATTGTGACTCTATTATTTCCATGGCACTGTATAGTGGCCATATTTTGTTGATATTTGTGTTTTCACGATGTGATAAAATAATTGAGCTGTCAATCATGCTAGATATCATGTTTAGGCTTTATGCCGGTATTGTTGGGACCCATAGTGGTTATTTTTTGCTGTTATCTCACTGATTTCATTGATATTTCGTACTCAGTCATATTCATGCATTCATATCATATCTCAGTCTCAGTTGTTATTTATTGACACCTCATATCATTATTGTCGGGCTAGTTTCATGACATTGTGAGCCTATGAGTGAGACTGGAGAGATTGATGAATGAGCGAGGACGAGAGCCTGATTATGAGTGAAAGTTATGGGACCGGGTTGCACGTTGCAACGGTTATACTGATTTTTGGGCTAAAGGAGCCCCTCCGGAGTGTGCACACACCCTCAGTGAGCGCGGTTGATTATATTGAGGGATGGATCTTCCCTAGACATGGATCTTTTCCGAAGCATTTATATACCTGGAGATGGATCTTCTCTATGTGGCCGGATTGGCCTTCCTTGGTACTGAGTGACTAATCGTTAGTTGATGTATATATTTCGGGATGGATCTTTCCTGGGCCGGATTGGTCATATACAGCACTAAGTGGTTGAGCATGATGAGTGGAAAGTATGAGATAGTGAAATGGAGTACTCTGAGAGTGTGAGTACATGATTCATCTCTGAGATTCATGGCATTGGTATGCGCGCATGACATACAGGCATAGAGATGCATTTTTTTCTCATGCTGTACAGTATCACTTCATTCATGACTTCTTACACACATTGATATATGGGCATAGAGAGGTATTTCACATTTGCTATCTGGAAAGAAAATGAAACATCTTATTTATTGTGGAAAGTTTTTTTTTTGAAAATTTACAGTTTTGAAACTATCTTATATTTTTTGACGATTTCGGTAAAGGATTTGAGTTTTCACTTATATTCTTGAAAAGCGAAACTATTTTTGGAAAACTGTGAAAAAACTGAGCATTTTATCTCTGAGTTACTTCCTTATTTATATGCTCTACGTTGTTATGAATTATTGTTGGCTACTGGTATTGGACCTGACCATGTTCCAACTCGTCAGTACTTTCAACCTAAGATTATGTTTGTTACTCATTGAGTACATGGTGTCGGTTGTACTCATACTACACTTCTGCACATTGCGTGCAGATCTCGTTGCATGGCGGGAGCGAGAACTGAAGATGTACCTGTGATCCTGACTTAGTTGCCTCTTGTTCTGGGTAGCTTTAGAATTTTTAATCTGTTCATGTATAATTCAAACAGATGATGTATTTATTTCATACCAGCTTTGTAAACTCTAATCTTAGAATCTCTTGATTTGTACTACAGTCCTTGGGAGTGTATTAGAGAAAATTAAATATTATTTGGATCAGATTGTTGTTATTTGGCGTATCTAGCGGGTGAGGTTAGGTGCCACCACGGCTAGTCAGATTTTGGGTCGTGACATGATCCCTCTGGTAGGCAATTTCGGTAGGCTATTGAATTTGAGTGGAAGCCTGCTTTCTATGCCAAAGAACCACATGAGGAGAAGGCAACCCAGTTACAAAGGAAAGGGAGAACAAGACTAGTTCCCACATGGAGGCCAACTGGACAGCTGATACAACACCTTGCAATAGACCAAAAAGATCAACAACTTAGTAATGAGGGGGAAGTGGCCAGAGGAGGAGAATGGGTGCAGGTTAAACCAAAAGGAACGCCACAGCTTCACAAGCAAATTGATAAGCCAACAATAAGTGTGAGTAAAGGTCCAGAACAACAAACAAACAACTTAATTTGGCCAAGCCTAGATGTAGTTGTTTCAACAAAGAATGGATTTCAAGTGCTACATGAAGAAACAGAGGAGAAGGACAGAAACCCCTTGATACAGGATGGGGGATACAACATACTCAATGACTTGGATTATCTAGAATATGAGAGGAATAAATAAGAGGTACAAGCAGAAGGAACTAAGCAGTATCTCAAAAAAATCATATAAAAATAGTTGGACTCCTAGAAACTAGAGTGAAGGAAAACAAGGCACCACAGATTAAACAAGATTGTTCCTGGTTGGGAGAGAATAAGCAACTACAGAGATGTAAGGAATGGAGAATACGGGTAGTATGGGATGCTAGAGCTTATAACATACACCAACTAGCTAGTGCAAGTCAATTTTTTCATTATATTCAGACTCCAACGGTTTAACATATTGGAGCAGCTCAGCTGGGCACAGTAGCTCAGACCGGCAATGGGGCAGCCATGTCTGTCGATGCTTTGTGGAGGCTAGATAGGTTCACCTAGCTCTTCACATCTACCTTCAGTGGTGCATCTACCGAGGATCCTCAGAATTATTTGGATAGCTGCCAGCCACGAGGTTCTTCGAAACATGGGTATTATTGAGACCAATGGGGTTGATTTCGCTAAATTCCGATTGTCTGGATCCGCCAAGACTTGGTGGAGGGATTATTATTTAGCTAGACCAGTAGGATCTCTAGCCTTGACCTGGGAGTAGTTCACATATGTATTTCTCGAGAAGTTTCTCCCTATTACACAGCGGGAGGTCTATCGGAGACAATTCGAGCGTCTCTATCAGGGATCTATGACAGTCACCCAGTACGAGACCAGGTTTATTGAGTTGGCCCGCCATGCTATTGTTATACTTCCCACTGAGAGGGAGAGAGGGAGACGGTTTATTGGTGGACTCATTCAGCCTATTCGTCTTCAGATGGCTAGAGAGGCTGGGAGCGAGATATCCTTTTAGGAGGCAGCCAATGTGGCCCGGAGGATTGAAATGGTATTGTCACAGGGGGTGGTCATAGAGCAAACAAGAGACCCCGTCAGTCAGGATGATTCAGTGGTGCCTCGTCTGGAGGTAGAGATTCGTATGATAGGGGTCAACCTTCTAGGCCTTTCCAGTCAGCCCTCCAGGTTTCTCAGGGTGCCCCAGGTGGCCGTGGTTCTCACGCGTGCTATTCTGATCAGCAGCCATTCAGTGCACCCCTAGCTCCCATCAGTGCACCGCCACTTCAGAGTTTCCGTGGTGGTCATTCAGGCCGACAGGGCCAGTAGACTCAGCAGCCGAGGGCTTGTTACACTTGTGGTGACATGGGTCATATTGCCAGATTTTTCCCTCGAGCACCGAGCAGTTCTCAGCACCAGGGTTCTCGTGCCATAGTTCAGGCACCAGGTGTTCCACAGCCTGCCCAGCTAGCTAGAGGTGGGGGTAGAGGTGCCAGAGGTGGAGGTAGAGGTCATAGAGGTGAAGCTCAGGCCGCCAAAAGTGGAGGTCAGCCAGCAGCAGGCTGTCCCAGAGAGGTAGATCAGAGTGGTGGGGCCCATCCCAGATGTTATGCTCTTTAGGATAGGCCCGAGGCAGACGCTTCAGATGCGGTTATTACAGGTACGGTTCTGGTTTGTGATAGAGATGCTTCAGTGTTGTTTGATCTGGGGTCTACGTATTCGTATGTGTCAAAACAGGAAGGCTGAATGGAATATATTATATACTTACAGTAGTAAATGAGTTTAATACAGTGGAAGAAATAAAAGCACTATGGGATCAATTGAAAGGAATGACACCTATGATTAATAAACCTTGGCTAATTAGTGGGGACTTTAATGCAGTCCTACATCATAATGACAGGCTATCTGGAACATCTGTATCATTCGTTGATTAAAAGATTTCTCTGAATGTTGCAACACATTGCTGCTAAATGAGATTTCTTGGAAAGGAAAATATTACACTTGGACAAACAAACAGAGAGGGAATGATAGAGTCTGTAGCAGGATTGATAGGGCAATTGCCATGATGAATGGATGCTTCAATATGGGCACTTGACTATAATATATAGAAAACCCTTCATATCCGATCACACACCCTTTCTCATCCCAATGAGAGAAGCCAGCAGAAACATCAAAGTTCCTTTCAGGTTGTTCGATGTCAGGATAAACATCCCAGCTTCAAGAAAATTATGAAAATAGAGTAGGGTAAAAATAAGGCTACAGAGAGAATGAAGACTATCTGGCTCAAATTGAAAGGCTTGAAACCTGCACTAAAATTAAACTTAGAAAAGTTCAAGGGGATTATAGAGAAGAGTAGTCAAGCCAGAGTAAACCTGAAAAGGATTCAAGAAGAAACGGGGGACACTTACTTTGATGCATTGGCTGATTAGGAGAAAAACTATCTGATCCAACTGGAAAAATGATCTCTGATAGAGGAAAGTGCACTACAGTAGAAGTCAAGAGCCACCTGGATCAAACTAGGGGATTCAAATACTAAGTATTTTGTTGTAAGGAAAAAGAAGCAACATAAGAAGCAAATAACTGAGATCAAGTCATTGTTGGGGGTCAATTCAGGATCCTGAAGCTATCAAAGAAGAATTTGTTAGCATTTACAAATTCGTGATGGTAACTGCATCATCAAAACTACCAACAGTGAATAGATTGGTAATGAGAAATGGCCCTTTCTTATCACATGCACAACAACTAGAGCTTTATGCCCCAATTATAAAGGAAGAAATCTATGAAGGATTGTTAAGAATGAAGTTTGTAAAGTTATGCAAGATTTCTTCACCAGATGAACCTTGTATAAAGCTATAAACTGTACTACACTCATTCTGGTGCCTAATGTTCCGAATCCAGATATAGTCAAAGACTATAGGCCTATAGCTTGTTGTACAGTGTTATACAAGATTATTGCTAAGGTCATCAGCAGCAGGTTACAGAAAGTCATGGCCTACATCATCTTAGAGGCTCATGCAGGGTTTATCCCAGGAAGGAAGATAGCAGACAACATTATTTTGGAACATGAACTTATCAAATCCTATGGTAGAAAACATATCTCCCCCAGATTATGACTCATTGGAGTAGATTTACCTAGAACAAGTTATGGAAGGACTGAGGTTTCCAGAGAAGTTCATCAAATGGGTAATGAACTGTATCCAAACAGTTAATTACTCTATTCTACTTAATGGAGACTCAGTTGCACCATTTAATGCAGCCAAAGGCTTAAGACAAGGAGATCCCATATCCTTTTCTTTTTGCTTTTGCCATGGAGTACTTGAGTCAACTACTTAAAGACCTACAACATAAGAAAAGCTATAAATTCCGTCCAAGGTGTAGAAGGTTGGGGATCACTCACCTAGGCTTTGATGATGACCTATTGTTGTGTGCTAGAGGAGACAGTGAATTTGTTCAGAAACTTCATGCATGTTTTACTACATTCCCAGCAGCCTCGGGCTTGCAAGCTAACTTAACCAAAAGTGCAGTCTATTGTGGGGAATGTCACAAAGAGAGAAAGAGGCTACAGTTCAACTGCTAGGTTACTCACTAGGTGAACTTCCTTTTAATTACCTGGGGGTACCTCTAGACACTAAGAAGCTCACCATGGTACAATGGCAACCCCTCATAGCAAAAATTGTGTCTAAAATCTCTTCATGGACAGGAAAGAAGCTATCATATGTTGGGAGAATTCAATTGATTCAAACAGTGTTATTTAGGATCCAATCTTATTGGGCTCAACTCTTCCCTTTACTAGCTAAGATGATACAAATAGTTGAAGCCCATTGCAGAAGCTACTAGTGGTCTAGGGGGGATACAATTACAAAGAATGCCCTTAATACTTGGGAGAAGATCTGCCTGCCTAAGTCTACAGGTGGGCTTAACTTGCATAATATCCACGTATGGAATAATGTTGTAATTGCAAATACACACTGGATTTGACTCATAAGCAAGATAAACTTTGGATAAAATGGATCCATGCGAATGTGGGAACTATGACCATTCCACAGACCTCTAGTTGGATGGTGAGAAAAATTTGGGGGGGCAAGAGATACAATTGGGCAGCGGAGCAGACCTCTTGTTGAACATAAGAGTGTCATCAAACAAATATACTTATGACTGATACCAGAGTACCCAAAGGTAAGGTGGAGAAAACTAATGTTCCAAAACCTTGCAAGACCAAAAGCCTTATTCACCATGTGGCTATAATGTCAGGACAGACTTCTAACAGTGGATAGATTGCTTAGATGGGGCCTTAATGTACAAGATGTGTGTGCACTATGTCAATCTCACAATGAAACAAGAAACCATTTATTTGTTGAATGCAGATATGCTCTGGTAATTTGGAACAGAGTCAACAAGTGGGCGCAATAACAACTCTATGATGGTAGCAACTATGAACTACAATTCCAAGAGATTGTTAAAACTATACAAGGAAAGACAACAAAGGCAAAACCCATTAAGATGATATATGATGAAGTTATATATGCCATAAGAAAGGAGGGAATTCAAGAGTTTTTGAAGGAGTGGCCAGAGATTGTGAAGGAGTGGCAAAAGCGATAGCATGTTTTGTAGCTGCAGGGCTGCTGGGGCTCTGAAATATTTAAGGTAAAAGCTAGTTTTCTAAGTTCTACCTTAATCTACACATAACACTGCTGTATAGGCAAGCTGGGATCTTTGATGTTGTTTGTTCTTCTTTGCGATCAGCTGGCTGAGTTGTGCTAAGCTAATGATTTGTAATTGCTTTGGTGATTAATAAAAAGCCTAGTTAATTACCAAAATATTATATAATTATAAAAACTCATATGCCTATGAGATGAAAAAAAATATTCTGAAGGATAGAGAGTCCTGCTTTTTCTGCCAAGGAGTCTACAGGATCAGAATTAAAAAAAAAAAAAGATCAACTATATTATACCGTTCGTACCCCTTAGCCGCCTCCAATAACCCCACCAAACAAGGGCAACAATCCAAAGGGGAAAGTAAAAGACCCTTTCATTAACATTGCACCAAAACTGCCGGACCACTTAAACCACAACTAATCTTTACCAACAAGAAGTCAATATTTCCACGATAATTCAAACACTCAGGAATATGTAGTTGATGACAAAGAAATTAGCTTCTGTAATCTCTGAAAAGAAATAATTTGAGTACACCCATTAAAGGTAAAATTTTAGGCATATGAGAATAGATAATTTCTCGACATCTAAACTCTGATCTCCTATAGGTTGCATTCTGTCATTGACCTTGAGGTCAGATAAAATGCACAAAAAGTTCGAGGATTTTCTGATCAACCCAATAGACCCCCCGACAATAAAAGTTTGCCCGCAAGAATAAGAAAGAGATACCAGATTAAGTTCTGAAATATTAAGATCACGCAAAAATAGTGCTATAAGTTTCCCTGTAAATACGGAACACGGTTCAAATATCACAAAATTCTTCCATGGAACTATGACTATCTCAAGATACAGGAAACACGCTAATTCAATCATCGGATTAAGAGGATCCCTTTGTCTTTCTAGGAGCCAACTGAGTCTCGGGCTGCATCAAAAGAAAAACTCAGATGACAATACCAAAAGATACATTTACATTAAAAAGCAATAAAAAAATATGACAAAATAAAGGCAGAAGAACAGATCCAAAGATGGAAACTTATGGTAAGATAATGCAAACTTTGAGCAAGTGTACAACTTGGATAACATATGCAAGTTTTGGGAGTCGACAGAGTGAGCAAATCAGGGAGCATGATGATTAAATTTGAAATAAAACTTTACCTCCTTCTTGACAGATTCTTCCTTTTCAGACAATGTCAACTCAATATGGCACGGATGAGACATGTAGGCTGCAAAAGAAGGCCAAGAGGTTAAGATGACATTCTCCAGTTAAAAGAAGAGCCACTAAATGAGCAGAGCACTTACGATTGATTCTTCCATGAGCACGGTACGTACGACGCCTCTGCTTCTGCGCTTGGTTCACTTGAATGTGAGATATGAAAAGCGAATCCACATCCAGGCCTTTAACCTAAGACAATTTCAAATGATCAATAAAATCTACTTGAAGGAAAGAAAAGAGAAAGGTGTCAATAAGATAAATGATCCAAAACCAACACATACTTCAGCGTTACTCTCAGCATTCTTGAGTAAATCCAGAATGAACTTTGTGGATTTAACGGGCCAACGTCCTTGTCCATTTGAATGACGATCCTTTACCTGCGCAGTGCGGCCAACACCACGACAGAAGCGTGTGAAGGGAATGGCTTGTTTGTGGGCAAGAACATCCTCCAAATACCTCTTGGCCTTGTCTAAAGGCATCTTCCTAAGAGCATGTGCTGTCTCTCTTGTATTCTGTTTTATAAGTAATGCACATATATATGAGAAAAAAAGGCGTACCAACGACATAAATGAGGAACTCCAGAGCCTTGAAGATCATTATGACTAGTTAACTGATTAAGGACAGTGCAAAATGCATTTGTGCTATTCCTTCCTTAACTTTTAGGACTAGCACTACGTGAGATACTGATTACTCATCCAAACCATTCAAGGTCGCCCCCTTGCACATGCATCGAACACCAAGCTACTTGTAGATGAACAATTGGCATTACTAAGCTACGCCTCCTTTTAACGAGCACCATTAGGGGGAAGAAACCCCCCAAAAAAGGCCTAGAAGGGAGTCGCAAAATACATGAGAAAAGACTAAACATGCTAAAATTAAGCAGTGAGATTCCACATGATCCTAGTTCACCATATGACCATAATGAATCAAGGCTCTAAACTGAAAGAAGAAAGGATGGTGTTATGCCATCAATGTCCTCATAGTTTATGGTAATCAGAATACTTGCAGATGATGATCACGATTTGGAGAACATATGGAATTGCAAGCAAAATTGAGACCTCTATGCTTTACTTCTTCAGCAACTCAGAGGCATAGTTCTTTAGGGTATAACTATTGGATTGACGTACTCGAATCAATGTGGTTACAGCTCCATGAGAGACGAGTCTCCTAGTTTAAGTAATCAGCTTAAGAAGCAGAACAAAGATGTTCAAGACAATTACCCAAAGTATCAAGTGTCAGGCATATATGTTTAAATTACATGTGTAATTACGCTATGAAGTTCGATAAATATTGAGACAATATCCCCACCAACTCTCATGACCCAATATATATGTGTAGACCAAAAATGTATAGGGAAACAGTGGCGGAGCCATAAATTAACAAAAAGGGATTCAAAAAATACTAAAGTGTCACAGCTAGGATTTGAACATGTGATCTAAGGCAATTTTTGAACTCCCTTAGCCAATAGACTAGAATCTTTCCTTCTATCAACGAGTTCAGCAGTTCATATAGGAGTATCACAAAAAAAATCATCTTTCGGGATTCAATTGCAGCCCCATGCGTCCCTTTACATTCCGCACTGTGCGGAAAGCAGCGAGCCTCAATGCACACTGTCTTGAACTGTATAGATATTTAAACAAAATTCTAAAATATATCTTTATTTTAAATCTGAACAGATTGCCATGAAGTAAAGGGTGCAAATCAGATCCATCTCAAGCATCATATGTTAATGTTAAAAATACCCTATTATCATATGAAAAGCGTCTAAAAAGTGTAAAAAAACGGGTCCAATAAATTGTAACGTGACGGACCTTGAAATGAACTCTGAGAGCCGAGCCTCTGGCTTTGCAAGCTGATACATTAACACAGACCAGTTTTAAAGTTAGAGAAAAAAAACATTTTACTTAATACAAAAAAGAAAACCGAAAACACACTTCTAAAAGGTACAAAAATTGTAAACTGCAACTTGCGTGTGTATATATAACGTTGAATACTCACATTTGGTAGGATTATCGGGTTCTTTCGAATACTTCACCTACATTGAGCAAAGAATTACACGTACAAAATACATTAGGACATAAATTAACAACAAATCGAAGTGGAAAATAGGAAGGAAATTTTTATAGAATTACCATGGCTGCCGGCGATGCTGCTGCTGGTTGAGTTGTCTACTTTGATGCCAAAGTAGAGAAGTGGAGAAGGCTTTTTTTTCTTGTAGGGTTTTGCGAGTTCATTGGGCCTCACTAGTGGGCCTTTGCGGAGTACTTTAGTGGTCACGACTAATTACTCTTCTTAGTGCAAATTTTTCCAACAAAAAATAAACATGTATAAAGTCGGATTTTACCACATTATACAAAATATATGTATATTTTAGCTATTAATATTTAGATGGTTATACTGTGTGTATACAGTGGAAATAAGGGCTACCCGATTTCCTTCTTCGATAGAAAAGATGATACCACATCGAGAGGCCAGGATACCGAGCTCGGGGTCGAGGTTCCTTTCCAATGCTGAGGTCGAGGTCGAAATCATTTGCCGAGGTCGGAAGAAGGCATACCTCGAGATAATACCATTATGGTTCAGTAACAGAAAGAGTTAGATACCCGCAACGGCCCGAAGATCACGGCGTAAAATGCGGAATGGATTGACCCTTGGCGGTTAGACAGCTTCAATTATGATTTTTACTGTAATTAGAAGTGTACCTTATTTAGGACTCCCCTATTATATAAAGGGGAGCCCATTCGTTTGTAACAAACTTTTTTTATTTATAAGATAATATATACTGTCACACCTCCTTTTTTACTACACCCGCAAGGGCATAAAGGAGTTTTTCCACTTAAAGGACAATCGGAACGGAATTTATCATTAAGATTCAGAGTCGCCACTTGGGAGGTTAATGGTGTCCCAAGTCACCGGTTGTATCCCGAACCGAGGAAATCATGACTCTGTTAACAGTCCGCGAACCAGAAATCCGAGTAAGGAATTCTGTTAACCCGGGAGAAGGTGTTAGGCATTCTCGGGTTCCGTGGTTCTAGCACGGTCGCTCAACTGTCATATTTGGCTTATTTATTTGATTTTAGTACATGTTTCCTTCTATGTGTTTTTAACTTTGAATCGATTTTATTATTATTATTTTAAGAGAATTGCAACGTCGTGAAAACACGTCTCAAACTGCGTCACATAAATGCACCCGCAAGTTTTGACGTATTTCAACTTCGTTGAGATTTGGATCTGGGTCATATAAATGTGCACCCGTATTTAGGAAGGTAAAATTATTTAAGTAACGAACCTACAGCAACTAACGGATTATTATCTTTAGGGAAGGCCGTGAAATTCGCTAAGCTGCTCGTCCCGAATTCTAAGTATTTTAGTATATACATTTAAAGAGGGCCCCGCAATTTATGTGTTCTATTTGGCGAGGCTCGTCTCATTTTTATTCATTAAAGGGAAATCCTAAAGCAACTATAATTTTCTATTTTTATTTGTGTCTAACAGCACAAGAAAAGTCCTAAATAGTTTGTTATTGAACTGGAATAAACCAAAGGATGATTCTGTATCAAAGCCACCCATTGGGCTCCGAGATGAGCCCAATGAAGGAAAATTGCACCCATGCTATACTAACAAGCTGCCAGTCAAGGCCTTGGCCCAAGTCCAAACGTGAAGGAAATTAGCACTGGACCTTGGCCCACGTAACAGACATCTTGAAGCCCAAATGTCCTGGGAATAGGCTGTAGAGCCTTGATTTTAAACCAAAACAGAATTCTGATTCAGTTAAACCAAAACTATTGAAATTACTCCACATTATCTAAATGTGTCCAAATTAAAACAACTTATTCACGGAATATACATACTGATTTTTGAAGCATACTAGTATCAATAATTGAACTGCATTACACTAAACTACTGATTTCATGCTTGCATTACTATTGATTTCAAAGTTAATTATAATATGCTATTGTTTTGAAACAAATTAACAAATATGGAGTTTAAAAGGCCGAAACAGTCCAAATTTAGTGCATTGAATAGCTGACCAAATCAGATGATCTATTAGGAATCCAAACAGGAACGAATTTACAAAATGCAGCAGTTCAGTATAGTCTATAGAATCCTAATTACAACAACAATGGCAGAAAATATATGTGTATATAGGCAAAGCTTCGTCACTCAGCTTCAAATTGTGTTCACTCATGTTAATACAGGCCTCCACATAACTTGAGTAAGAACATACCTGAGAAGGGAGACAAACGAAGGAGAAAATGAAATCAACAGCAGTAATCAACAGCTAATCTCAACAGGCCCCAATTTTCCACCCAGAAACACACTCAAACACAACCCATAATGAATTGTAAGACAACAGCAACAACAGACATCCAAAACAGACTTGATTGACCAGTTTCGACTCAAAATCAAACCAAATAGCTCAAATACACCCAAAAACTCATTCAAATTGGAATCCAGAACACTCTGAAACTTCAGTGATTGTAGTTGTGCTAAAATGTGAAAATCAGTGATTAAAATTCAAAATCAGCCTAGAGAAATCGATGTAACAATACTTGTTTTTGATTTTTTTTTTTGTTATTTTTATGAATATTTGAGAAGCCTAAGATCTAAGGGAGTTTGAAATTTGAATTTCAGATCTAGGAAGCTTGGAGAATATTTTGGGGGGAATTTGAGGCTCCAAACTTGTTCTTTAAGGCACTAGAGGCTGCCTTATATAGGCAAGACTAAGCCAGAAAGTTCTAGAGTTCCCTCGCACTTTTCCCCCTTTTTATTTCAGATTTTACCCAAATGATCCTCTATTTTTTGACTTGTTGCTCAAGCTAATACACTTATTTTACTGAAATCCAAACTAAAGTCTCTCCTTAGAAGGTTCTAGGTGACTCTAGTATTACCCACAACATTCTTATGCAACACTAAATGCCCAAACTACCCCTAAACTTCCCTGAAATTATTGACTAGCCTAACTGAGGTTCAACCTCTATTATTCCTGAAATTGGTTAACCTTACTAACTGTTTGTAACCCTTCTAATTGGCCATGGTTAATTAACTACCAACCCAGAACCCAATCAGCTATATCCAAACAGGTTTAACAACTCTAAAACATCAATATTACCAAACCATCGATCAAACAAGATTAACCAATCAACCACTAAACTAACAACTAACATAAAATCAATTATTAGAACCTCAACTAATCCCAAACAAATTACAACCAAACGAGCAGATTATTATCATCAGAAGAAAGCAAATACACCGGCATTAACAGGAAATCTAATTAAACTGATAATTGATTGCTTGAACTAATTAGACTGACATTTAACATTTAAACTAACAGAACAAAACAACAATCAGACCAAAATTAAACTAAACTAAAGAAAATCAAATCGGTACTGAAATTAAACAAAAGCAACACTAATCAGAAAAATTAAGAGAGGTATTCATTGTCTCAGTCAGAAGAAGAAGAAGGAACATGAAAAGATGAAAACGAAGACTCACGGCTTGACTCGAATATTCATACCACTTCTTTGATTCAAAATTTGAGTGGTCTTGGTGGTATTTGAAACTCGCCAAGGGTAGATTCTTTACAAGGAGGTTGGGGAGACTGTGTACTACCAATTTGGTAAATTCTAGAGAAATTAGGTTTTTCGGCCAACCTTTGATCAATTATTTGAGACATTCTGGACAGATTTGAGGGAAATTAGCCAGGGATTTGGATAGGGGAAAGGGAGAGGGACCTAGGGTGTTAATTTGGGCGAGTTTGGAAAAAGTGTTGTCCTAGCCGGAAAACTTAGATTGAAGATTCGAACCTTTTGGCCGGGATTTGAGTAAAACTACGTTGGGGGTTGGAAAGAGGAGGGTGAGGGGGTTTTATGGTGTATTTTTGGGTAGGAAAGGAGTATCGCCGTCGGCGGAGGCGATTTCCGGCCGGCGGCTCAAGGAGGCGTTACACAGGTCTGATTTGACGATGATACGGGGGGTGGGGAGACTCCAAACGTTTAATATCAAACGATCATAGGCTTCCTGGCCGTTGGATCAACTTAACCTAGACGGCTAGGATCTACTAGGATTCAATACGAGGTCGTTTCATTACAGCGAAGGGCAGGTCGGGCTTGGTGAGACGGGTTTGGGCCAGGGATGATTTTTGGGTTGGGTAATTCAATTAAATGGCCCAAATTTGGTTTATTACTAAGACCACCTATTTTAATTGCTTTCTCCTTCTCTTTTATTTAATTTTGTTTTTATTTTGGTATTTTTGTATTTTTTTGATTTTACAAAAATTCAAAAAATTAAAGTAAAGACCTAATATATTTTCAAAGTTAAGCTAATTAATTCCTAAAATTGTTTAAAATCTATTTCATGACAAATTCAACAATTAACAATTAAAGATGCAAAAGTAGACTATTTTTGTTATTTTCTTCATATTTTGTTCTAAAACCACTTAACCACTAATTGATCCTAAAATATGAAATTAGATCCTAAATGTAACTTTCAAGCATATTTTTATATTTTCATATGAATAAAAATGCACAAAATAAAATGCAAACAATTATTAGAAAATAACACAAAATTTCACAAAAATTATAAAAATAAAGAAAAATCCTTTTGTTTGAATTTTTTGGGAATAATTCACTTAGGGCAAAAATCACGTGCTCACAGCTGCCCCTCTTTGCCCGGAAACACGAAGAGTTTTCGTGCAAAGATAAGTGAGCGAAAACGAGCGATTTTTGCCCGTTTGAATATTCCGTGTGAAGTATTTTTTGAAAGAGCTGACCGCACCCTGCTTCGGAGGCTGCCTATATATCCTTGGCTAAAAAGGAATCAGGTCAGTGTAGTTCGAGAAGGTTTGGTAACTAGGACTACCAGGAGCTGTGATTTCACTGATGTTGCTGCTGCTACTGCTCGTTGACCTCCTTATTACACCGTGTCAAAATAAAAAGAAGCTACCATAAGCTATGATCTATGAATTACAAAAAGGTCTTAACTATGTCTTCAAACTTGCTCTTGTGTTGCCTTGAACTTGTATTCTTCCGATGGAATTCTTGCGTTATTGCCTTGCATTATGATCGGAGATGTTTTGCCATTTCTCCGAGTGATGCTTGACTGCTGAAATTTGAAATATATGCCTCTATTCTCCAGGCGGGCTCCTGACTGCTGACGCTTGAAAAATATTCCCTTGTTCTCTAGGTGGGCTCCTGACTGCAACAAAATAGACAAATAAAGAAAATTTCTGCCCCAGTTTGGTGACTGGGCATGTTATGTTACCAAATATTTAAAGGATAAAATTTGTATTGTACTTTCCTTGTTTTCCAGGTGGGTGCCTGACTGTTGAACTTGAAATGTATTCCCTTATTCTCCAAGTGGGCTCCTAACTGCTGATCTTGAAAAGTATTCCCTTGTTCTGCAGGTGGGCTCCTGACTGCAACAAAATAGACAAGCAAAGAAAATTTCCTGCCCCAGTTTGGTGACTGGGTACATCATGTTATCAAATACTAAAAATTAAAAGCTAAAATTTGAATTGCACTTCCCTTGTTCTCCAGGTGGACGCCTGACTGCTGAAACTTGAAAAGTATTCCCTTCTTCTCCAGGTGGGCTCCTGCTTGCTGAACTTGAAAAGTATTCCCTTGTTCTCCAGGTGGGCTTCTGACTGCAACAAAATAAACAAACAAAGAAAATTTGACTAGGCACATCATGTTATCAAATATTAAAAATTAAATGCTAAAATTTGAATTGCACTTCCCTTGTTCTCCAGGTGGGCGATTGACTGCTGAAACTTGAAAAGTATTCCCTTGTTCTCCAGGTGGGCTTCTACTTGTTGAACTTGAAAAGTATTCCCTTGTTCTCCAGGTGGGCTCCTGACTGCAACAAAATAAACAAACAAAGAAACTTTTCTGCCCCAGTTTGGTAACTGGGTACAACATGTTATCAAATATTAAAAATTAAAAGCTAAAATTTGAATTGCACTTCCCTTGTTCTCCAGGTGGGCGCCTGACTGCTGAAACTTGAAAAGTATTTCCTTGTTCTCCAGATGGGCTCCTGCTTGCTGAACTTGAAAAGTATTCCCTTATTCTCCAGGTGGGCTCCTGACTGCAATAAAATAAACAAACAAAGAAAATTTTCTTCCCCAGTTTGGTGACTGGGCACATCATGTTATCAAATATTAAAAATTAAATGCTAAAATTTGAATTGCACTTCCCTTGTTCTCCAGGTGGGCGCCTGACTGCTGAAACTTAAAAAGTATTCCCTTGTTCTCCAGGTGGGCTTCTACTTGCTGAACTTGAAAAGTATTCCCTTGTTCTCCAGGTGGGCTCCTGACTGCAACAAAATAAACAAACAAAGAAAATTTTCTGCCCCAGTTTGGTAACTGGGTACAACATGTTATCAAATATTAAAAATTAAAAGCTAAAATTTGAATTGTACTTCCCTTGTTCTCCAGGTGGGCGCCTGACTGCTGAAGCTTGAAAAGTATTCCCTTGTTCTCCAGGTGGGCTCCTGATTGCTGAACTTGAAAAGTATTCCCTTATTCTCCAGGTGGGCTCCTGACTACAACAAAATAGACAAACAAAGAAAATATTCTGTCCCAGTTTGGTGGCTGGGTACATCATGTTATCAAATATTAAAAATTAAAAGCTAAAATTTGAATTGCACTTCCCTTGTTCTCCAGGTGGGCGCCTGACTGCTGAAGCTTGAAAAATATTCCCTTGTTCTCCAGGTGGGCTCCTGATTGCTGAAACTTGAAATGTATTCCCTGTTGTACGGGCGGGCTCCCGACTACTGAACTTGAACTTGGATGTATTCCTCTGTTGTACGGGCGGGCTCCCGACTACTGATTTTGAACTTGAATGTATTCCTCTGTTATCCAGGCGGGCTCCTGACTACTGAACTTGAACTTATGTATTCCTCTGTTATCCAGGCGGGCTCCTGACTTCACAAAAACAGACAAAACAAAGAAAATTTTTTGCCCCAGTTTGGAAACTGGGTATATGTTACTGGATATTAATAAGAACTGAGAACTAAAACTTGATTTGTAATACCTCTATTATACAGGCGGGCTCCTGACTTCAAAACTTGAAAATGTATTCCTCTATTATCTAGGCGGGCTCCTGACTGCTGAAATTTGAATTGTATACCTCTGTTCTCCAGGCGGGTTCCTGACTTCAAAATAGACAAAGAAATCGATTGAAAACTAAAGTTGGAATTGTAACACCTCTGTTCTTCAAGCGGGCTCCTGATTGCTGAAACTTGAATTGTATGTCTCTGTTCTCCAGGCGGACTCCTGACTACTGAAATTCGAAATGCATGTCTCTGTTCTCCAGGCGGACTCCTGACTTCAACAAAATAAGCAACCAAAGAAAATTTTCTGCCCCAGTTTGGAAGCTGGGTGTATGGGTGAGTGTTAAACTGAATCATATTACCAAATATTACTAAGAATTGAAAGCTAAGTCCTATTATCCAGGGAGGTCCTGACAACTCCTAACAATTACGAACCTAAGGTATTACTTTCACTACATCATGTTATCTACAAGGGTTTTTAAACTACATCCTATTATCCAGGAAGGTCCTGACAACTCCTAACAATTACGAACCTAAGGTATTACTCTCACTACATCATGTTATCTACAAGGATTTTTGAACTACGTCCTATTATCCAGGAAGGTCCTGACAACTCCTAACAATTACGAACCTAAGGTATTACTTTCACTACATCATGTTATCTACAAGGGTTTTTAAACTACATCCTATTATCCAGGAAGGTCCTGACAACTCCTAACAATTACGAACCTAAGGTATTACTCTCACTACATCATGTTATCTACAAGGGTTTTTGAACTACATCCTATTATCCAGGAAGGTCCTGACAACTCCTAACAATTACGAACCTAAGGTATTACTCTCACTACATCATGTTATCTACAAGGGTTTTTGCACTACATCCTATTATCCAGGAAGGTCCTGACAACTTCTACTTGAATTTTATCCTAAACATGCAAACTTTGCAACCAACTTATATTCCCCTATGCTATTCATGATTATCTTGTGTTTTAATCACACCATACTTTGCGGTCAAACCTGATTACTGCTTGTTTTTCCCTTATGGAGAGTTCTCCGGACCAACCGAACTTTCCTGCCCCTATTTCAATCAAAGAAAATCTCGTCAGTTTAAAATGGTGGTTAGTTGATGACATTCTTGCTGAAAATCCTTCCCCTGCATTGCTTTGCTTTGAGCGGCTCCCCCAGCTGGCCCTGAACCGCTTGACTTTCTGCCTGACTTTCAACCCCCTGACTTTTGACAACCTGAGTATTCTGTACCCATGCTGTTGTTTCACACCTCTGACCCTTTATCTGAACCTTTGCATTTCCCACGACATTTCCCAATCATTCCACCGATGAAACTTCCGGTGATTCCTCGTATTCCACCTTACATCATGCTATATTGGACATGCTCTGACCACATTATGCTTTATAATTTACGGAAGCTGGTAGTGAGCTTTGAAATTCTTTCCCACTTGCTTTGAACAAGACTGACATTAAAACATCTTAGACAGATAAAACCCCCAAAAGAAAATGAAGTGCAATGATTTTACGAGTTAAGGATAAGAAGAATCCAAAACTGGCTGACTCCTAAAAACAAAAGGGAAAGAAACTTATCTGACCGGAACAGCTGGTACCAACGGTCATGACATGCATTTCGGACTAATCGGCCCAATCTGTCCAATTAACCAGCTTTCAATGACCATACTTTGTTGCACCAGAATTTCCATCCATTGATTACTTTAACCAAACCTTGACCTTGTTCATCCTGCGCTGCCTTGAACCAATTTTCCACCAACATACCTCTTTCATTTGTTCATTTCTCAACTTACTTTCGCCTCAAGGTGCCCGTGAGGGTTTTCACCAATAAGACTCTCTCATTTTTATTTCTCTCACTTTCATCACCTTACGGTGCCCGCGAGGGTTTTCACCAATAAGACTCTCTAATTTTTTATTTTTCCTGCTTGAACCAGAGTGTTGCCCCAGACATGAATTACCTTTACCTGCTTGACTTGGCATTTCTCAAAGACTGATCAGAAGGTCTTTCTTTGGACAATAATGTGAGCTTTGGACGGGGTTAGAAAGAAAGGGTATAAAAGGCTCAAAACAACTCAAAATGGGTTGAAATTACAACTATCGGAATCATATCTCTTACGATAACCACAACTTCTCCCCCAATTTCTTGCTTGGGGACTTTGGATTTTTATTTTGGTATGACTGAACCTCAGAGAGGCTGCCTACGTACCCTTTTGGGATCAAGTAAAACGTAGTTCACGTCATAGAAACTACGTTGTTGTGTTTCTCTTCTTTTCTTTCTGTTTTTCTGTTCTTCTTTTCCTTTCGTTTTCTTCATTTTATTTTCTTTTCTTTTCTTTTCTTTCTTCTTTTCACTTTTCATTTTTCTTCTTTTTTTTTTCTTCTCTTTTCACTTTTCATTTTTCTTCTTCTTCTTTTCATTTTCTTTTCTTCTGCACTTGTGTTTCTCAATTATGCCATTGATTCCGAAAGAGGGTTATGAAAGAAGATAAATAAGGCTCAAAAAGGGATAACAAGGGATAAAGTGTTTAGATAGCCGAACAAAATGCCTTCGTCATTTCAATCTTCAAAATATGCCAAATACAAACAATTACAATCAAAATAAAGAAATAATACACAGTATCTCTTGATTGCATCAGAATTGATAGCCATTTCCACACATTTTCCTTCCACATCTGTCTAATATAATGCACCATTAGACAATACTCTGGTTACAACAAATGGCCCCTGCCAGTTTGGGGAGATCTTTCCTTTTGCTTCAGCACAATGAGGCAAAATACTCGGATGCACTTTCTTGTTGTACGCTCTTGCCATTTTTGTTGGTACAATTGGCCATGACGCACTGATACTAATCTCTTTTCATTAGTCAAACTCAAATATTCAAGGCGGGTGAAATCGTCATCATGTTCCAACTCATTATCACCCTCAATTTCTTGTATTATTACTTCAGAATAAGACCGACTTTCAAGACTGGGCCGAGGATTCCTCATGCATGTCATGTTATTTATATCAGCATAAAAAGAACTGTACAGAGAAGAAAAACAAACTGAAATAGAATTAAGAATGAAGAAAGAAAGACAATTGCATTTCGTTGAAGGAAAAGATAACAGGGTTTTAACTCATCCAAACGGACGGAACATAGTATCTGGACTACAGACCTTGGAATAATCCAGTCACCTTAAAGAAAAACAAGACCCATTACCAAGACTTCCAGTCGTTGACTTTTGCCCATGGTCAGACGAACTGCCTATTTGCCCTGCTTGACCCTTCCTCTACTTCAACCATGTTTACCTCAGTGAATAACCTTTTGAACCCCTTTCCCACGTCTCCATCCGCACCACTCAATGACCTAAGAACCTTTGACGACAACGGCTTGTTATCTACCCCTTTCAACTGAACCACCACTTTCTCACTGGTTGGCTTTTCATTCAAATTGGTTTTGCTAGAATGGATCATCATTACCGTCTGCGAAGGGTTCTTAGGCTTTCCTCCCTTATGCATCAATTTGATCACATGAGCCTCATGGTGAGCCGACATTGGATTCTGATTGATATTTGGTGCCTCAGGGGCCTGAACCTCAATCCGGCGAGTGTCAATGAGTTCTTGCACATCCGTTTTCAATTTCCAACATTTTTTGGTATCATGCCCGGGGGTCCCCGAACAATATTCACAACTCACTGACTGGTCCAAATTTCTAGGAAGGGGATTTGGCACTTTAGGCTCTATTAGGTTCAACAGGCCCAGCTGCCTCAATTTTTGAAAAAGACTTGTATATGACTCCCCCAGCGAAGTGAATGTTTTCTGCTTATGTACCCTTTCATTCCGGAAGGCTTGATTCCCACGGAAACCAGATCTTGGAGGATTTCTGTAAGCCCTTGGGGGTGGATATGTGTTTTGTGGAAGTGGGTATGTGTTTTGGGGAACCGGTGCACGCCATTGCGCATGAGCCGGAGGCTGGGTATAAATTTGAGCATGGTGAATGGAAAAATGTGGGTCTGGCGGTGGGTAGTAGTGTTGTAGAGGTCCAAGTGGGGTGTATGGGAAATTTGGGTGATGGGGTCTGGGTTGGTAGTAGAGTGAAGGGCCTCTAGATCTGGACCAAGCTCCGGCTTCGACTGTTGCAACCTCTTCTTTCTTCTTCTTTCCCAGCACACCCCCAGTGCCACTTTGGATGGCCTATGTGGTTGCTTTAATCGTTGAATAGCTCATTATTTTATCGGATTTCAATCCTTCCTCGACCATAGCTCCCATCTTCACCACTTCGTTAAAAGATTTGCCAATTGTCGTCACCAGGTGACCAAAGTAAGTTGGCTCCAAAGCCTGCAAAAAGTAGTCCACCATTTCACTTTCCCTCATTGGAGGGTCGACTCTCGTGGCCTGTTCTCTCCAGTCGAACCCATACTCCCTGAAACTTTCCCCGGGCTTCTTCTCAAGTTTTATCAGTGACAGGCGGTCTGGAACAATTTCTAGATTGTACTGAAAATGGTAGGCGAACGCTTGTGCCAAGTCGTCCCAAGTATACCACCTATCGTGGTCCTGACGTGTACACCATTCCAAAGAAGACCCACTCAGACTCTGGTTGAAGTATGCCATCAGTAACTCATATTTTCCACCGGCCCCTCTCATTTTGCTGCAGAATCCCCTAAGGTGGGCTACCGGGTCACCATGCCCGTCATACAGATCGAATTTTGGCATTTTGAACCCTGCGGGTAACTGAACATCTGGGAAAAGACACAAATCCTTATAGGCCACACTGAATTGGCCACCCAACCCTTGCATGTTCCTGAAGGACTGCTCCAGGCTTTTTACTTTTCGAATCATCTCTTCCTGCTCCGGGTTTTTAAGCGACATTTCAGTTTCCACCGGGAGCTCAAAGTGGGGGGG
>MU683782.1:31274-75017 GCA_026770625.1 Nicotiana glauca
GGTAATTCAATTAAATGGCCCAAATTTGGTTTATTATTAAGACCACCTATTTTAATTGCTTTCTCCTTCTCTTTTATTTATTTTTGTTTTTATTTTGGTATTTTTTATTTTTCTGATTTTATAAAAATGCAAAAAATTAAAGTAAAGACCTAATATATTTTCAAAGTTAAGCTTATTAATTCCTAAAATTATTTAAAATCTATTTCATGATAAATTCATCAATTAACAATTAAAGATGCAAAAGTAGACTATTTTTGTTTTTTTCTTCATATTTTATTCTAAAACCACTTAACCACTAATTGATCCTAAAATATGAAATTAGATCCTAAATGCAACTTTCATGCATATTTTTATATTTTCGTATGAATAAAAATGCACAAATAAAATACAAACAATTATTAGAAAATAACACAAAATTTCACAAAAATTGTAAAAATAAAGAAAAATCCGTTTGTTTGAATTTTTTGGGAATAATTCACTTAGGGCAAAAATCACGTGCTCACACATACTCTTTATTCTCTAGCTATTTTACTCACTGTTCTTCAGAGTTGCTTTTTAGTAACTTGTTATTTCCACCATTCCACCTCGAGATTGTCATAGCTCGAGGTCGATATTTGGCTTTGACTTATTTTATTCTTCAATTTATATATTTAATTCCTTATTTATCAATTGGTATTGGATTAAATTACATATCCTTAAAACCACAATATAAGTTTAATTGTTACTCGAATTTTAGGATAAACAGTTTGGCGGCCAACGTGGGGCTAAGGATAATAGTTATTATTTCAGTGTTGATTTTGATAACACACGTTATTTTCACACTTGTTCTTGTCGAGAATTTTTGTTCTCAAGTTAAAAGTTAAAACATGTCAAACTCACAAAACGCACCTATACATGGTGATGATAGTCTTGGATTTCACGGGGGAAACGATAATGTAATTGCTCCAAGAGTCGGGGTGCCAATGGTTAATCTCAGAGGAGTACCGGTCGTCGACATCAGTTCGCACGTTGCTTTGAATGCAGATTTAGGCACAGACCCCGAAGGGAGTGTACGTAGGGAAGGCCGGTTTGGTGGCCAAGGAACACAGGGTGTAGGAGACGGGGCAGTTGTTATCCAGGTAATATTCAAGATGCTACAAGCTCAGCAAACTGCTATTGCTCAGCTTCAAAGTCAACATAGAACTCCGAGTATGGTTGAACTAGAGATCACTCGCCGAGCCACTGCCAAAAAGGTCAAACGGTAACGGATCAGGGACTGATTCTACAATTATGAAGATGCTCGAGGAGCTCACCAAAAGAATCGAGTCGGGAGAGAAGAAAATCTAAGATAATGATAAAACATACAACTCCCAAGTTGATCAGATACCGGGGGCACCCCAGATCTTAAAAGGTTTGGATGCAAAACAGTTCGTGCAAAAGCCTTTTCCTCATAATGCAGCTCCGTATCCCATTCCTAAGAAGTGTCGTATGCCGGATATACCTAAATACAATGGGATAAGCAATCCTAATAAACACATCACTTCGTGCACATGCAGGATCAAAGGAAATGACTTAAATGATGATGAGATCGAGTCGGTTTTGTTGAAAATTTTTGGGGAAACTTTGTCAAAGGGAGCAATGATTTGGTATCACAACCTGCCACCAAATTCCATCGACTCATTTGCCATGTTAGAAGATGCCTTTGTGAAGGCGCACGCCAGAGCCATAAAGGTCGCAATAAGGAAATCAGACATTTTTAAGATAAGACCGAGCCATGATAAAATGCTGAGGGAGATCGTATCCCGATTTCAAATGGAACACATGGAGTTTCCACTGGTCACAGATGATTGGACCGTTCAAGCTTTCACCCAAGGGTTGAACGAGCGAAGTTCGATAGCATCATGACAGTTGAAACAAAACTTGGTCGAGTATCCAGTTGTAACCTGGGCAGATGTGCACAATCAATGTTAATCGAAGATCAGGGTCGAGGACGACCAATTAGGAGCCCCTTCTGGTTCAGTACATCCAAATAAGTTAACAGTTAAAACCCAGAGGGACATTGACAGGGAACGAAGGTCAAACAGGGAGCGATATCAACCATATACCACAGATCGAAGGAACAATGGCTCGGGACACAATCCCCCCCGGAATGATCGAAGGAACAGTCGAGGACAAAATTCTTAGGGACTTATGAGTCAAAGAGGTTTTGATAAGCATGTTGATCCCGTGGTGGCACCTTGATTATCGCAATATAACTTTAGTGTTGATGCATCAGGCATTGTATCGTCAATCGGAAAGATAAAAAATACTAGATGTCCAGGACCTATACAAACCGATCCTTCCCAAAGAAACCCAAATTTGATGTGGAAATATCATGGCACGCATGGTCACAAAACTGAGGATTGCAGGCAATTAAGGGATGAGGTAGCCCGTCTATTCAACGAGGGCCACCTTCAAGAGTTCCTCAACGATCGAGCCAAGAACCATTTTAGAGACGGAGACGCCAAAAGGAAAAATGAACAGGAGGAACCGCAACATGTCATCCATATGATCATCGGCGGGGTCGATATTCCACAAGGGCCCGTATTCAAACGCACTAAGGTATCAATTACTAGGGAAAAACGGACCCAAGATTACGTGCTTGAGGGCTCCTTATCATTCAATAATGAGGAAGCAGAAGGCATTTCTCAACCATATAACGACGCTCTGGTAATTTCTATCTTATTAAATAAAGTTGAAGTTAAGCGTGTTTTAATGGACCCAGGTAGTTCGGCGAACATCATCCAATCGAGGGTCATGGAGCAATTCGGCTTATAAGATAAAATTGTTCCCACAGCTCGGGTCTTAAATGGCTTCCACATGGCTAGTGAAACAACTAAAGGTGAGATTACTCTACCGATGAACGTGTCTAGAACCATTCAAGATACCAATTTCCACGTGATCGAGGGCGACATGAGGTACAATGGCCTACTCGGGAGGCCTTGGATCCACAACACGAGGGCAGTTCCTTCGAATCTTCACCAAATAATTAAATTTCCGACGTCAGATGGCGTGAAAATAGTGTACGGGGAATAGCATGTTGCAAAGGAAATGTTTGCAATTGACGAGGTAATATCGATATCAACATTATGAACCTCGAGAAGGTTGAGCATCAAAGGTAAACAGGAAACCAAATAGTAATCACAACCACCAACCTCGATCAAATCGGGAAAGAAGGAGATAGATGAAGAAGAGGAGGATTTTCTGACCCCTCGAACCTTTACTGTACCCAAAGACTCCGACGCCACCAAGTCAACAGACGAGGAGCTGGAATAGGTTATATTAATTGAGTACCTGCCTGAGCTAAAGGTATACCTGAGAATGGGGTTAACCCCTGAACTCAGGAAAAAGCTTATTCAATTTCTTATAGATAACATAGATTGTTTTGCTTTGTCCCATTTAGACAAGACAGGGATCCCACTGGAGATAACAACGCATCGGCAAAGCCTTGACCCCAGGTTCAAACCGGTGAAACAAAATAGAAGGGCCAGTCTGAGGTAAAGAATGCTTTCATATAGGATGAGGTAACTAAACTTCTTAAAATAGGGTCCATTCGAGAGGTAAAATATCCCGAATGGTTAGCCAATGTAGTCGTAGTCCCTAAAAAAGGGAACAAATTAAGAAAGTATGTAGATTATAAGGATTTGAACAAGCCATGCCCTAAAGACTCTTTTCCACTGCCTAACATCAATCAAATGATTGATGCCACAGCTGGTCACGAGATCCTTACCTTTCTCAACGCCCGTTCCAGGTACAATCAAATTCAGATGAACCCGGAAGATCAGGAGAAGACCTCATTTATCACCAAGTATGGAACATATTGTTACAATGTAATGCCCTTCGAGGTAAAAAATGCAGGATCTACTTACCAATGCCTAGTAAATAAGATGTTTGAAGAATAAATAGGTAAGTCAATAAAAGTTTATATTGATGACATGCTAGTTAAGTCCCTGCACGCAGAGGACCATTTGGCTCATTTGCGGGAAACGTTCGAGATTTTGAGGAATATAACATGAAACTCAACCCCGAGAAATGTGCTTTCGGGGTCGGCTCAGGCAAGTTCCTAGTCTCGAGATCAACCCCGATAAAATCAAGTCCATAGAAGACATCACCGTCATGGACAGCATAAAAGCCATGCAAAGGCTAACTGGGTAGATAGCTGCTTTAGGCCGATTTATCTCGAGGTCATTGGATCGAAGCCACAAAATTTTCTCTTTACTCAAGAAGAAGAATGATTTCACCTGGACCACCGAGTGTCAACAAGCATTAAAGGAATTAAAACAATACCTATCGAGCCCACCATTGTTGCACACCCCGAAGGCAGATGAGAAACTTTACTTATATTTGGCGGTGTCGAAAATTGCGATAAGTGGTGTCCTAGTTCGAGAAGACCAAGGTGCGGAATTTCCCGTTTACTATGTAAGTCGAACCTTACAGGAAGCAGAAACTAGGTATCCATACTTAGAGAAATTAGCACTTGCACTAATAAGCGCTTCGAGAAAGTTGAAACCATACTTTCAATGTCACCCCATATATGTGTTAACCACTTACCCACTTTGTAATATTTTTCACAAGCTCAAACTTTCGGGTCGATTGGCCAAATGGGTCGTCGAACTCAGTGGGTACGATATCGAGTATCAACCCCGAACGGCCATCAAGTCTCAAATTTTAGCGAACTTCATTGTTGATTTCACGTCAACCCTCATACCCGAAGTTGAAAAGGAACTCTTGTTAAAATCGGGCACATCATCATATGGACCCTTTTCACAGACAGCGCTTATAATGTGAAGGGGTCCGGGCTTGGCATCATTTTGAAGCCACCCACAGGTAGCACTATTAGGCTGTCTATCAAAACTTCTTGGTTGACTAACAATGAGACTTAGTACGAGGCCATGATTGCAGGTCTCGAGCTAGATAAAGGCTTAGGGCAGAAGTCATTGATGCCAAGAGTAACTCTTATTGGTGGTGAACCAAGTAAACAAAAGCTTCGAAGTTTGAGAGGATAGAATGCAAAGGTATTTGGACAAGCTACAGGTAAATTTGCACCGCTTCAAGGAGTGGACTCTAGATCACGTACCTCGAGAACAAAACAATGAGGCCGATGCACTTGCAAATTTGGGATCATTAGTCGAGGAAGATGATATTATCTTGGGGAATGTCGTTCACTTATCGAGGTATGTGGTCGAGGAGGGTCATGTAGAGATAAATTATACAAGCTTGGTCTGGGATTGGAGGAATAAATATATTGAATATTTAAAGAACGAAAATCTCCTATCAGACCCTAAAAGGTCGAGGGCCCTACGAACCAAAGCTTCTCAGTTCACATTGGATGAAGATGGAACATTATACAGAAGGACGTTCGATGATCCATCAGCCCGGAGAGCAACTTCATTTAGTCATATTCCTACGGCCATTCATGAAATGAGGAATGAATATCGCCAGCCCTCTGTCAACGGCCCCAGGTAAAGCTAAATTCATTTTGTTTATGACTAACTACTTTTCTAAATGGGTGGAAGCACAGGTCTTCAAGAAGGTCAGAGAAAAAGAAGTAATAGACTTCATCTAGGACCACATCGTGTGTCGATTCGAATTACCTACTGAAATCGTATGCGATAACGGAAAGCAATTCATCGATAGCAAGGTAACAAGGTTCCTCGAAGAACACAAAATAAAAAGGATCTTATTGACGCCGTATCACCCAAGCGAAAATAGATAGGCCAAATCGACGAACAAGACTATCATTCAAAACTTAAAGAAAAGGTTGAGCGACGCTAAGGGGAAATGGAGAGAAGTTCTACCCGAAGTTCTTTGGGCTTATCGAATCAAAGTCCAGCACGGGGGCAACCCCATTCTCCTTAGTATATGGCTTTGAGGCCTTAATTCCAGTCAGGGAACCTAGCGCCAGATTTTGACATGCAACAGAGGAATCGAATCATGAGGCCATGAATACTAGCCTCAAACTATCAGATGAAAAACGAGAATCTGCGCTTGTTTGGATGGCTACACATAAGCAAAGAATCGAGAGATATTACAATAAAAGAGCCAACCTTTGCCATTTCGGAACTGGGGACTTAGTTCTAAGGAAAGTCACCCTCAATACTCGAGATCCAAACGAAGGGAAACTAGGCTCGAATTGGGAAGGACCATATCAAGTCATCGGTGTCATAAGAAAGGGATCTTACAAACTTGGCACGATGGAGGGCGAACAATTGCCAAACAATTGGAATGTATCACTACTCAAACGATATTATTGCTGAGGTACAACTTCTTCCTTTTCCATTTGTATTTGATACTAACTTACTGCAGGTGTTCGATCGAGGATTCAAGAAAACTTTTCAACACAAAGATCTTAGGTTTTAAAGCACGCATTGCACTCTTTTTCCCTCACATCGATTTTTATCCCGAATGGGTTTTTCCGGTGAGATTTTTAATGAGGCAACAATCATGTGCTACCTAAGGAAAATTCAACATTATCCAAGACTTCTTTTCAATCAATCTCAAATACCGGGGGACATCACGCTCGGGAGTTATATTTTTGAGAAAAATACTTCATGTCAAAGGGTCTCGATAGGGAAACCTTGTAATGGGCCAAACGATCGAATGAACTATGTCTATATAAGTAGAGCCTCGATGGCAAAACATGTACGCATGTATGAATTATTCAAAGAAGCATTCTTTAGATATCAAACGCTCCGTGTCTCAAAGAAATTTGCTACTATACGAGCTCCATACTTATGATTTTATGAGAAATGGATTAAGGGACAAACACAAATACACCTCGACCATTCGGGGACTATCATCGACAATCAACACATTCGAGTTATCTAAACTCAAATTCATAAGACCCCAAAGAGGCGCCCTTCGATCTATAGGCCAAGGTGATCTTTCTCGGGGACTAACACCTCGAACAAGTTTGAAGTGTTATTGGGGAATAAGCCCAATAGGCATGCCCAAAGTCTACGGCCAAATTAATGCGGCTCAGAGACGTCCGAACCCTGCAATCAAAATAAGCCTTCAAATTCTTTGAAAACACGGTTAAAATAGGCTACCCTTGGCAAATAATAAAAGGGAATCGATAAAATTAGCCCTCGAAAAACCTTAGGAGGTATCAAAACTATCTTAATTCAAACGCGCTAAGGCACAAAAAGCAGAAGGGTTTCAATCAACATCGAACCCTAAAAAAAGCCAATGGGTAAAAATACATGCTAAGGCATAAAGAAATTTTCACTAAGTATTTTAAGCCAAAAGAGGGGAGTAATAGCCATCTTTAGAGGCCATAACGGCCCGACCTAAAAGAGCCTAAGGGCCAATACACTTAGGGTTCGAGATCTAGTTCTCACCAAATCCGAACCCAAGGGTTCGATTATCCCGAGCCCAAATAAATATAACTTGATTATAACTCGGGGACTCACCATTATCCGACATAAACCCTTAAGGGTCTATGCATCAAAGTTCGAACCTTATTCGAACTCAACCATGATAACTTCAAGGAAGCCTCCCAAGACAAAGTCTCGAACACACCATTCAAAGCATGAGACTATGCTAAAATTTTGCAAGGCGAAAAACATGTTCAATTGAGAAGACACTCAAGAAAAAAATTTCTTTTACATATATTTGAAAAAAGTTATGTACAAGAGACCGACAAAGGACTTACAAAAAGAAAAAGAAAAAAAGTCCTAACTATGCTCGGAGCTGGTTTCTCCCCAGGGAGCAACTTCTCCTTCGAGCCCCTCATCATTGTCAGACCCGCCTTGGCTGTCTTCATTATCATTATAGTTGGAGGAGGGGACGAGAAATATGGTATCAACTTCAGGCACCTTTGCTTGAAGTATCTCTTTAGAGAGGTCGTAACCTCGAGCATGGATTTCCTCGAGGGTCTCCCTCCAGGATTGGCACTTGGCCAAATCATTGCTCCGTCGCTCTCGATCGCAGGCCTCCCTTAGCTACGTTTGAGCAGCCTCAGCATCGGCCAAGTATACAACAATGGTTTTGTCGGCCGCAATCTTTGTCTTCCCGAGCTTTGCCCTAACCTTAGCAAACTTGACCTCGAGCTCATCAATCCTTCTGGCCTGGGACAAATATTTCTCTTTAGCTCCCCGAAGTTGGGCCTTGTCCAATACCAATTTGGCCAAAGCAGCCTCTTTCTCCGCAACAAGGCGGTCCATGGTCTCTTTCCACGGATTGTAGTCAGCCTTGATCTGATCGACCTCCTTTCGAAGTAGCTCGATCCTCTCCAGTTTTGTTGCTGCTGAGACACTGTAGTATTAGCCTCCACAGTTGGGTCGAGCAAACCATACTCTTTCAAAATGATAGTTACCTGCTTGTCTAGCTCGACCTCTTCATTACGAGCCTTGGCCATGTTTGCCCGAAGGTCCCTGAGCTCCTCTTCCTTTTGACTACAAAGGAACTTCACAATGTTCCTTTCATTCGAGGTCTTCAGGAGCTCGGCCTCACATTTGCTCAGGTCGGCCCTAAACTTGGTTAAATACTACATAGAAAGAAGGATGCAAGTTAAGGTAAAGGGATAAGAAGAAAAAGAAAATTGCAACGAGAGGAATTAATGCTTACTCGAGATAAAAGGCATTGAGCCTCTTCAAAAAGAGTAGATGCGTCGTTGAGATCAGCGGAATCATCGACCCCGATAAAGCAATCCCTTAAGGGATCCTCTTCGCTGGGGACTCTATCTAAGTCAGGTATCTGCAGAGCCCGAGCTTCCCTTATGGCCTCTTCAGAATAAGCCGGTAGAGAGGGAGAGTAACCTATTATCATGGCCCCGAGCGAATCACTCGGGGCGTTATGTTTAGTATTGGGGATCTCAGAACCCGCCCCCTCTGATGTGCATGTTGATGGCCGAGAACAATCTCAACCTCGGGTGATTCAGGGGTTTTGCCCGCATCTTTCTTTGAAGCCTCCTCACGAGGTAGGGTATCGGCTCGGAGGGCTTGGCAACTTCAACCGGTTTCTTGGCTCCAACTACCAGTACAGAGTCTTCACCCTCATCTTCTACTTCTTTATTCAGCTGGTGGACCGATTATATATTCACATGAATGAGATTTCTCCTACGTCTTCGAGCAGGAGCCTTTTTATCTTGGGGGTCTTCGGGCTTCGAGACCCTTTTCCTCTTATTATCTTTTCCCTGATTTTGGAATTGGGGACTTGGCCTATTCCCTAGGCGGGGATGGCCTCATTTCATAGACATCTTCAATGCTTGCACGAAGGAAAATCAGGTATGAGTAAAGAGGCATCTCCGATAAAAAGAAAAGCATCAAAGGCTTACAAGAAGAACTTAGCATGATGTTTGGATTCCCATCTGCCCCTCGCCAAGTCACGCTAGTAGCTCTCGTTATACGAGGAGGTCGCGACTAGTTTTTGGACCCAGTCTTCGAGGTCGGTGACCACATGGGGCATCCAAGCAACCGCTGCGAGAAAGATGAAGGCATCACGCAATGCAAAAATGGAGTATGAAAGGCTACTGGGTAAAACTTTACTTACGATCGGGGTTTCACTTCTCTAGGAAAGACATCTTCTCCTCTGGATGATGTCACAGGTCCTCACTCGCACGAACTGGCTCATCCAACCCCGATCTTTATCCTCATCGTTGCTAGCAAAAAAGGCCTTGGTCTCCCAGCGTTAGAGATTGATCAACTCTCAGAAAAGCTGAGGCCGATACTACCAAATAAGATGGTTGAGTGTGAACTCTAGCCCTCGTCCTTGATGGAGAAGAAACAAAGCATGATCACTATGCGCCAGAAAGAAGGGTGGATCTGGCCGAGGGTGACCTAGTACCTCTTGCAGAAGTTGATGAAGACTGGATCGATGGGACCCAGTATGAAGGGTATAGACACTTAGGAACCCCTCCACATGAGTGGTGATACTACCCACGGGGGGGGAGGGGGGGAGTGGGATCTCTACCACGGCCTCGTCCCCCCAGCCATAATCTCTCTTAATGGCCTCGAGGTGTTTCTCCGTTATTAAGAAAATATATCTCGATATGTGCTCACATCGGCCAGGGATCGCGGGGGGATTCTCGACTTTGAAGTCATTCCTTGTGACACAGGAGTCGAGGACAATATCATGAAGAACTGGCGCTTTATCACCAGCCAACTAGGAAGAAGATGAGGAAGCTTTCTCCTTTTGAGAAATGATTTTGGAGGTTTTCTCCATTGATTCAGGTTAAAGGAAGCAGAAAGAGATGGAGTTTGATATTTTTTGGTGCTAAAAGGGTTGGATCTACGGGTAATGAAAGAGAGAGATGAAGAGAGGAAGAGATCACAAACGTGTGAAAGAGGAAGCAACGTGTTTGATTCAAATAAGAAGCCATGTATTTATAGGCACACGGTGATGATTCGACGGTGTTAGTTGCCGACCACCACTGGCAAACATTTAATGTTTTGGGAAGATGAACCGATGGGACATTTTGATCACCTCGAGCGCTTACATAATGGGGATGACATCACCATCAAGAACTCTAAAAAATTGAGGTTCAAGTAATTTCTTATCATTTTTTTCTGAAAAACGAGGGGACTATCTGTACACGATGGAAATCGGGGCTATCCGATTTCATTCTTCGATGGAAAAAGTGATACCATGTCGAGAGGCCAAGACGCCGAGCTCAAGGTCGAGATTCCTTTCTAATGCCGTGGTCGAGGTCGAAATCATTTGCCGAGGTCGGAAGAAGGCATACCTCGAGATTATACCATTATGGTTCAATAACAGAAAATGCTAGATACCCGCAACAGCCCGAAGATCACTGCGTAAATTGCAGAATGGAATGACCCTTGGCGGTTAAACATCTGTCAATTCTAATTTTTACTGTAATTAAAAGTGTACCTTATTTAGGACTCTCCTATTATATAAAGGGGAGCCCATTCGTTTGTAAGGGACGTTTTCTTTTGACTGATACGATAATACATACACTTTATTCTCTAGCTATTTTACTCATAGTTTATCAGAGTTGCTTTGTAACTTGCTATTTCCACCATTCCACCTCGAGATTGTCATAGCTCGAGGTTAAGAATTGGCTTGAGCATTAGTTTGACTTATTTTATTCTTCAATTTATATATTTAATTCCTTGTTTATCAATTGGTATTGGATTAAATCACATATCCTTAAAACCACAATATAAGTTTAATTGTTACTCGAATTTTAGGGTAAACACTGTGCAAGATTTACATTAAAATTTTCTAGTTAAAAATATGTCTGGGTTTGAATATTAATAAATAATTGTTAGTTAATATAAATATTTTTGTTAGTTATTAACAGTTACACTGAAGAGGATAGCTTATGTCCAAAAATGCAAATGGGTAGAGACTAAGGCACGAGATGTGGACGCGTTTAAATTGTGGTACTCAAGATGCTCGAGGAATAAGAATGAAGCAAGAATTTTAGTCCATAGAAAACTCTGGGAGTAGGTGATAGAGGTTAGGAGGATAAACGACAAGATGATGGTGATTAAGATAGCACAAGCGCAAGGTACAAGCAATTGTGTAGAGGTGTGTGCCCTTCTGTTAGTTTGTATGAACCCACCAGACTGTATAGAGTACCTGGTCCTTTATGAGTTTCCACTAAAAATACTTATGAACCAAACTGTATAGAGATCTCGTCCTATATCTGTTCCCACAGTGCTAACTACAGAACCAATGTTTAAATAAGTCACATGATTTTTACGTGGAAAAATCCCACTCAAGGGGACAAAAACTACGACCTACACCTGTAGGCTTTCAATTTCACTAACTTGTAAAATACCACAAGCCACTTAGGAATGACTCTATTACAAAGAATTCAAGTCAACTAACTTGTGGTACTCTTACCACAAGCCACTTTGTGACTCCCTAGTTACAAAGACTTTCACTAACTTGTGATGCTCTCACCACAAGCCACTTTGTCCTTTATCTGGTTCTATACAGAAAGTTTGTTAGATCATCAAAACATAGATTAAAATTCTTTAAGCCTGTCAATTTTCCCCTTTTTGTTGATGACAAACTTTTAACATTGATGACTATTTGACTTGACCAGATAAGGTACCAACAACCACATATGTTCCCTATGACTCTATTCTTTCCCCTTTTGGCATTAATAAAAAGACACAGTTAGACAAAAAGGCATAAATAAGTCTAACAAATCTAACTTATGCCACATATTTGCATACAATATGATAGAAAATAGAAGAAAAAAAGAAAACAAGCATTGTACAAGCAAAAGAAGAGTTGTTTTATTGGTAAGAAATTTGACTGTTTCAACAGGAGAAGCAACGGTGAAATCCAACATGCTATCACAAAAAGACAAACAAAAAGAAAACAACAGCCACAAAATCATTAGAGCAAAAGATAATTGGCCACTGAGAGGATCATAGGGGGCACTAGAAGAGGGAGGCTTGGAAGAGGAGGCAACAATGGTTTTGAGAACCAGGTCCATGGGGGCATTTGCAGACAACTGTTAGTCAAGCAATTTCTCCCACAGGTTATTCATTTGTTGCCTAAGTCCGTAACTTATCTCATACCTGCCATCTCCAAGATTGCCAGGTCAAACGTGCGACCCTACAAGACTTTTCTGAGTTCTCAAACTCTCCTGCCCAAGGCCATTGTCACTTGGAATGGTCTTCATTGAACCAAGCCCTCCCACAGTTTCCCCTTTTGTTTTCTAGACACTTCAACAAACTTCTCGTTCCTGCTTGCAACAACCACAATGTCACCTTCAAACAAATCTTTCTCAACCACAAACTTTTGTAGATCTTTTCACTAAGGAACTAGGTTCCTCCACAACATCTTTATCAAACTCAACCACTGGAATGTGTTTGTCACCCACAACTTCCACATATTTCATCAACCTCTTCTTCTTTTTCTTAATACTCTGCTTACTATTCTGCAAGGCAGACTCAAAAGCCTATTTATTCTACAAACTCCTGGTTTCTTTTAGCTGAAAGAGAATAAGGTTCTTTAATAGGTTTTTATGTGATGGTGTCATGAACCGGAGACATGAAAAGCACCATAGTCTTTTTATCCCCTAAGAATGAAGTTTCTTCCCCCTGAGATTCAGGCAGATGGGAGGCTCCTTCATTCATAAGACTCTTAGCAGTGATAACCATGATATTTAGTGCCGCTTCCTTTTCCGGTGACTGTGGGAGCAGCTGAGCCTAGAACGAAGGAGGTCAAGTATTGATCAGGATCTTCCTCAAAGACCTCTAACGCCTGAGGAGTAGCACTTTTGGTTTGCTTAGAAAAAAGAGAAGTAGGGTTTGCAACACATGGAAGTGAGACAGGGTTTGACGGAGGAGTAGAGTTGACTAGAGATGAAGAGGAATACAGTAGTATCAGGGATAGTGGAGAAGTTGGTTTCTGATAGTAGTGTTGAGGGAGGTGGAGATGTGGGAGTGATGTTGATGGCAGGAGAAGGAGACGATTGTTCGTTGGTCATGGTGAGAGAAGTGGTAGAGAGTTCTGAAGGAAAAATTAAAGAGAAACAAAGGGAGATAATTGTTCAGAACTACTGAGAGTGTGAGGGTTTTATGGAAGAAAGAGCTAATGATGAGAGGGGAATATGTAATGTGTAGAGGAAGTGAAAGAATTTTAGAGACAAGATGTGTTACGCAGACTCTGAGACGTCGGATGATGTGGCGGTTGAATTAATTTTTCTATCCTTTTGAATAAGCATGCATAAAACACATTACTACTCACTTGTGGTACAGGAACCAGGTTCCTAACCTATTTTTGTAAAAGGGTTTTGAAGCTCTCCTCCAAAGTTCAACACTGTACCTTAGCTTCTATGATCATCATGCGTGTTTACTTGAAACGGTATGGATGTGAATTAGGCCTAGTCACAAAACACTTTAGCCAATTTTACCTTAGTGTGACTATCATAGTCATGTCAGCAGAACCACGTTCTCAATTAGGTTTAAGTAACCCCAGTGCCATCATGTTTCTCAAAGTGTTCCCTGCTCAGAGCTTTGGTGAATATATCTGCAATTTGATCTTATGTGCAACAAAATCTTATATAAATAAGACACTTTTCTATATTGTCCCTGGGAAAATGGTGTCTGACATCAATGTGGTTGGTTTTGTTATGTTGAACCGGGTTCTTTGCGATGTTGAGAGCACTAGTGTTGTCACATAGAAGCGGTACACAATCAATGTATACACAAAAATCTTCCAATTGTTGCTTGATCCACAGTGAATGAGCACATCACGAGGCAACTACAACATATTCTGCTTCAGCTATTGAGAGAGCTACTAAGTTTTGTTTCTTTGTACCCCATGAGATAAAACATGATCCAAGTAAATGAGCCATTCCAATTGTGGTTTTCCTGTTCACCAAATAGCCTGCATAATCAGCGTCAGCATAACCAATACGGTTGAAATTATCACCTGAAGGATAGTACAGAACCAGGTTCTGTGTGCCCTTAAAATATCTCAGAATTCTCTTAGCAGCCTTCAGATGAGATTACTTAGAATTTGATTGGAACTTTGCACATATCTCACACTAAATACAATGTCTGGCCTGCTGGCAGTAAGGTAGAGTAGAGATCCAATAGTTCCCATATTTTCATATCAACCCTTTTCAAGAGTTCTTTGATGCATTTCTGCTGACTGATACACATTACCTTTATGGACTGCTTCACTTGAAGACCCAGGAAGACATTCAGTTCCCTCATCATACTCATTTCAAACATATTTCCCATGAGTTTAGCAAATTTTTCACATAATGAGTTAGCTGCAGCTCCAAATATGATGTCATCAACATAAATTTGATCAATGAGCAAGTTCCTTCCCCGTTTCTTCAAAGACAATGTATTGTCAATCTTTCCTCTTATGAAGCCATTTTCCAAGAGAAACTTGGATAGTCTCTCGTACCAGGCTCTAGGGGCCTGCTTCAATCCGTACAATGCCTTATCCAATTTGAATAATGTTCAAGATATACATGACGTTCAAAACCTGGAGGTAGCTTGATAGACTTCTTCCTTGAGAAAACCATTCAGGAAGGCATTCTTCACATCCATTTGAAATAAGATGAATTCCATATGTGATGCAAATGCATGAGGATCCTAATAGCTTCCATGCGAGATATTGGGGTAAAAGTCTCATCATAGTCGATCCCTTCCTCCTGATTGTATCTTGGACAACAAGCTTTGCTTTATTCCTTGTAGTATTTCCATGTTCGTCCAGCTTATTCTTGAATACCCACACGGTCCCTATAATGGTTCTGTCTGAGAGTCTAGGTAGCAGGTTCCATACCTTGTTTCTTTCAAATTGATGTAGTTCCTCTTGCATTGCAGTAATCCAGTCTGCATCCTTCAAGCCTTCCTTGATATTTTTGGGTACTATTTGGGATAAAAATGCTGAGAAGGCTAGTGAATTTTTGATTTTGTCTGAAGTCCAGAATCAAGAGGGTGATTATATTATCAAGTGGATGGGAGCTTTTGTGTTTCCAATTTGGGGACTGAAGTTTGATTGGTAGAGAAATTGGGTAAGTTAAGTGGATTTCCCTACGCTCCTTGTTCTGTTACTTATGGAGTGTCTTGCACTGCATCTCCAACTCTTTCTTCAGCTTCATTGGTAGTAATTGAAGTACCAGGTTCCTCTTGAGAAGTTAATGAAGATGTTGCATTGTCTTCACCTGTCTCCTTCATCTTACTCATCATATCAGCCTTCCCCTTTGATCAGATATTTCTGAGGGACCAAAAATGGTTCATTATCTTGATCATCACTGTTTCATCCTTTGTTAGAGGAGGGTGTCTCGTTGAATAGCACATGAACACTTCCTTCCACACAGTGTTCCCTTTTGTTGTAGGCTTTGCTTTGAGGGAAGTATCCCATAAGGATTCCTTCATCTCTTTTTGCATCAAACTTCCCAAGTTGGTCCTTCCCGTTGTTAAGAACATAGCATTTTCATTCAAAGGTTCTCAGATGAGTTTCTTTGGTTTTCTTCCATTGAGCAGCTCATAGGGGGTTTTGTATAGGAGGGACCTGATCATACACCTGTTCACCAAGTAGCAAGCACTGTTTATTGCTTCTGCCCAGAAATTTTTGCCGATTCTATTGTCAATGAGCATTGTCTGTTCCATGTCTTCCAGAGTTCTATTCTTTCATTCAACAACACCATTTTGCTGTGGAGTCCTTGGTGCTGAGAAGTTGTGAGTGATCCCATTTTCATTACAAACTCATCAAACTTGGCGTTGTCAAATTCTGTCCTGTGGTCAGATCTTATGCATGCTACTTTCAATTCCATCTACACTTGGATCTTCTTGACAAATGCCACAAATACCTCTAAAGTCTAATCATTTAATCTAAGAAACAGTGTCCAGGTGAATCTTGAATTTGGCAGACCACGAACCAGGTCCTTCTGAATTAATTTATTCAGATGTGGGAAGCTTGCATGACCTAATATTCTAAGACAAAGTTCTGCGTCATTATCAACTGACTTCAAGCATTTCATATCACCAGCTTGTAGATATTGAAAATCAGCAATGTAGATGTTCTTGTTTTTTTGGCCACTATGGCCACTTTGCCAGTTACCAGATTGGTAACTATGCACACTTTGATAAGAATTCTACTTTGTTACCTCTATCAAAGATTTGAGAAACACTCAGAAGACTGTACTTCAAGCCATCCACATAGTACATGTTCCCAATTGAGTGTCTAAGAGACTTTCCAACTTTTCCAACACCGAAAATGTATCCCCCCCCTTTTTTTAAAAAAAAGGATACATTCCTTCCTGCAGGGCTTTTAGTGAGAAGAAAAAGGATACATTCCTTCCTTCAGTAATGTGCTTTGATCCTCCACTATTCATGGTCATGGTCCATTGTAGTACGCTTCCTCTCACTGTTCCCTGCACATACAAATCATGGGTTAGATTTAGGAACCCAAACTAGTTTGGGTCCCTTGTTATGATAAAAGGGATGTATAAGGGCTTTTCTAGTCCATGCAGGCAACATTCGTTTCTTGCGAGTGGTACCTGGTCCCCTGTTAATAGTCACTTTGTGAGAAAACACTTTGTTTTTCTAAATAGATTGAGCCCTGGCTTGACAATCTTCTTTAAAGTGCCCATTTTTCCCACAGTGGGTACACAACTAGTTATCTGGAACCGTGACATACTTGTTGTGAAGGTTGTAGGGAGTTTTCTCCATTTGGAACCCGATTCCCTGATTGTTACCACTATTGTTGAGATACATGGTAGTGACAACATCTGAGGACCAGGTCCACTTCAGAGATTTCTCTAGATCAACTTTGACTTTCTCCAATTCAACCTGAAGTTGTCGATTCTTCTCAATTTCACCACATAGCCTATTACATCAGTTAATTCCTTTCAAGCTTGATGTGTGTCTCACTAGCTACTTCCTTACCTTTCCCAAGACTCACAGTCCTATGTACTCTATTGAGTCCCTCAATGGTTTCCTCTAGGTCAATGATTATCACTAAAAAATCATCCCTTTCTAGCTCAGTAGGTGTAAGTTTTTGTGCTAGAGTGTGTTTCTCATTTCTAAGGCATTCTATTGTTTCCTTCAACTCGACGACCACTAGCATCAGGTCATCTCTCTCATTTTCTACACTAGTTATTTTTTCATTCAGAACTTCCTTTTCTTTTTTAAGTGGTTTCATTTAGGTCCACTACACAGACCACCAGATCATCCCTAGATTGTTCAGCTTCTCCTAGTTCTAGGGTCAGGACCTCCTTATCACTATGAAGATTAAAATAAGCATCAATCACAACATTTTCTAATAACCTTAACTTCTTAGAAGAGTAGGATTTCAGATTTCTCTGAACATCCCTGAAACTTACCTCACCATCTTCATCTTCTTCTTCATCATCATCATCAGACTGAGCCATCGACGCAAATAATGAGTCATACTTTGTTGCTTTAGTTTCCACTGCCATCATGGAACTATTTTCTGCATCTGGTTTCCTTTGTGATTCACTAGAAGAGTTTCCCCAAGCGGCAAGAGCCTGCTTCACAATGTTGTTAGCTGCAGTTTTTCGACTGAATCGTTTGTCTGGAACCAGGTTCCATTTTGCTGCTTTGTCAGGATTTTGTTTGTATTGCTCCTGCTTTACAAGGGGACAGTCTTTGATGAATGCCCTGGCTTTCTACACCTGTGACAGAGATCATTGTTCCTTGCCTTACTTGAACTTCCCCTTTGGTATACCACCATTCCTTCGAACCATCTTTTGAAATATTTTAGTAAGATAGGCCATATCACTATCTTATTCACTTGAGTCATTGTTTTCAGCTTTGAGCACCAAATTCTTCTCCTTCTTTGGCTCTCTTCTTTTACTGTCTCTCTGTCTTTTCATATCGTATGTCTTCAGATTTCCAATCAAGTCATCCATGGTTAGAGTTTGTAAATCTTTAGCTTCTGTGATAGCATTGACCTTACTCTCCCAAGTGCCAGGTAGAACACTGAGAACCTTCCTTACAAGCTTGTTTCTGGGAACGACATCTTAAAGTGAATGAAGCTAATTTATATTAGATGTGAATCTAGTGTACATATCTTGTATAGACTCATCATCCTTCATCCTGAAGAGCTCATACTCGGTGGTGAGCATGTCAATCTTGGACTGTTTAACCTGAGTGGTTACTTCATGTACCATTTGCAAAGCTTCCCATATTTTCTTGGCAGAATCGCATGCTGAGATTCTATTGTATCATCAGGTCCTATACCACATACCAAGATTTTCTTGGCACAAAAGTTCTTTTCTACAGCTTTTCTATCAATATCACTGTACTCTTTTCTATTTTTTGACACCATTGGACTAGTTTATCCAAGCTTCTTCATAGGAACATGTGGACCATCACAAATGACGTCCCACAAGTCTAAATCTTCTGCCATTATGAAATCATACATACGAGTCTTCCACCAGCCGTAATACTGACTATTAAATCTAGAGGGTATGTAGGTTGATTGTCCTTCCTCAAGGTTAGGTGGAGTAGCCATTGAGATCCTTTCTAGGTGTTAACCTTTTAGAAAGAACCCGCTCTGATACCAATTGTTAGTTTGTACGAGTCCACCAGACTGTATAGAGTACCTGGTCCTCTATGAGTTTCCACTGAAAATACTTATGAACCAAATTATATAGAGATATGGTCCTATATCAGTTCCCACAATGCTAACTACAGAACCATTGTGTAAATGAGACACATGATTTTTACGTGAAAAAATCCTACTCAAGGGGACAGAAACCACGAACTACACCTGTAGGCTTTCAACTTCACTAACTTGTAAAATACCTATTACAAGTAATGACTCAATTACAAAGAATTTAACTCAACTAACTTGTGGTACTCTTACCACAAGCCACTTTGTGACTCCCTAGTTACAAAGACTTTCACTAACTTGTGATGCTCTCACCACAAGCCACTTTGTCACTCTATAGTTACAAAGGCTTTTGACTAACTTGTGATACTCTCACCACAAGCCACTTTGTCACTCTCTAGTAACAAAGACTTTAACTTATGACTAGACCTAGTCATAACATAAACTCCGAGAGTTTACTGATTTTACAATAGTTTTCCTAATCAACGCTTCTAAGAAGCAGGATAGGAGTTACGATGAAGAACACATAACAAAACTCAACAAACCTAAGGACTTAAGATATCTTCAATCTTGGATCTAATCCTTGAGGTTGCTGCAACTTTGTTCTTGAGAGAGTTTGTTGTTAGCACTTGAGAGAAGGTTTTCTTTTCTGATTTGCAAGTGTTCAACCGATTAGATCCCTTTGCACCAGGTTTTTATACCACAAAAGATATTACCACAGTGATGTCAATTCATAATGGTGATGTCAAATCTTGATTAGTACATGTTTCTTCTCAATGGGAAGTGACTGTTGCACTGTCTGCTGCACTGTTGCGTGTACAGTTGCAGGCAGTCACTTTCTGCAGTTGAGCTGTAGTTGACTCATACTTTTGTCAGGGGAACAACAAGGGATCAGGTTCTTAATTTGGTTCTTGTGCACACTGCCCAAATTGTCTTGAGTTGATTAACTTGAATGATTGTACCAGGCATGCTTCAGGTCTTTTATCTGGTTCTATACAGAAAGTTTGTTAGATCATCAAAACATAGATTAAAAGACCTTAAGCCACCACCTTGTATTTGGCATCAATTAATGCAAATAAAGGGAGGATAATAATCATTAGTGAGACAAATTCTCTCCTCCTTCACTACTATAATATTGGTGTTTGGTCCATACTAGACAACTTAATATGCTGGTTCAAAGTCATGGTGTTATTACCCGACACTGTTCTAGAGAAACAAACTATGTAGTGGATCAAATGGCTGCACTGAGTCACAATATTTAGGAAGTATACATACACACTAACTTTGATACGCTGCCTCATCAAGCTAGAGGTCTACTAAATGCTGACAGATGATAACTTCCTACATTTCGAGTCAAGAGGGAAAACTAAGTCGGCTAGTATATGAGCCACCTTGAAGTACTAACTTTATTGCTACATTATTTGTTGTTTTTCTTTCCGAGGAATAGTTAGTTGGATTATTCTCTAACTAACCTTCCCTTTATCTTATATTATAAGGAAGGCTTAGGTATATTTTGTTTATTCAAATTTACTCTCTTCAAATGTAATAATTAAATCATGATTTGTTTACGAAAAAAAAAAGAATCAAAGATATTGGATTTGAGCAAACCTGAGCCGATAGTTTGGCTCGATTGTCAAAGTGGAGCAAAGAACATGCTCGGTTGTGAACCTGGAGCAAGCAATTCGATTTTTTATCCAGCTGAGATTTTGCATATATATATATATATGAAGATAAGTTGACATCTTTTTTAGCTACCATTTGTAATGACCCGGCCGGTCATTTTGAGAGTTAGAGTCACGATCTCCTATTAACTGCTTTTTCCATATCTTTTTCTGTTGTTGTGACTTGAGGGGAGGTTTCGTTTTGGGGTTTGAAGCATTTTGGGATACTTAGTCCCTAAATGGAGGCTTAAGTCTTAGAATTTAGACCGTAGATGGAATCGTGTGAAGACAACTCTGGAAATGGAGTTCTGTCGGTTTCGTTAGGTGATTTAGCACTTAGAGACGTGTCCAGATTATATTTTGGAGGTCCGTAGCTCGTTTAGGATTGAAATGGCAAAAGTCAAATTTTTGAAGATTTGGACCGGTAGTGGAATTCTTGATATCGAGGTCGGATTCCGATTTCGGAAATTGGAGTTGGTCCATAGTGTTGAATATGACTTATGTGCAAAATTCGGGGTCAATTGGACTTGGTTTAGCTGGTTTCGACATCGGTTGTCGAATTTGAAAGTTTCAAGTTCTTTAAGTTTTATATGGAGGGAGATTCATGATCTTAGCATTGTTTGATGTGATTTGAGGGATCGACTAAGTTTGTATGGTATTTTAGGATTGGTTGGTATGTTTAGTTGAGGTCCTATGGGGACCTCGGGTGAGTTTCAGGTGCTTGACAGATCAGGCTTCTAGTGTTTTCGTACCTACGGTGGTGAGACCGCAGGTGCAGGATCACACGCGCAGAGTGGAGGGCACATATTGCAAAGTTTGGAGACTTGTCTAGGGATCGTAGGTGTGAGGGTAGTACCGCATATGTGCCTAATGGATCACGGGTGCGGCATAGGACCGCAGAAGCGGACAGTTTCCGCAGGAGCGCGCACGCAGGTGCGGCACCAATTTTTTGCGGATGTAGACCCTGCCTTCATAAGTGAGTTTCGCATCTGCGATGTCTTTCTCGCAGGTGCGGTTGTGGGCTCTGATAACTAGGGATTTTAACGCATTTTATACCTTTTCTTGCTTATGCTTTGATCAAATATTCATACAAAATAGTCCCAAAAGGCTCACAAGTTGTGCTTGATTGCAGGTTTGATTAACAAAGTGACAAAATGTCAAAGATCAGCTCAAAAAGAGTGAAACTTACACAAGTGCCAAAGACAAGTCAAGCTCAGGCAAAACATGCCAGTGTGGCCGCACTCCACTTTGTACGGTCCGTACTAGGAGATTCAGAGAGGTCAAATTGAAGGCAAAAAGGCAGTGCGGCCGCACTTGGTTTTGGGCGGACCGCACTGAAGGCAATGCAGCCGCACTACCATTCTGTGCGTTTCGCCAAGATTTAGAGAAGCTGCAAAATGAAATTTTCAAGCTAATGCGGTCCGCTTCGAGTTTGTGTGAACCGCACTAGAATCATCCGTGGCCGCAGTCCATTTTGTGCGGTTCGCGGAGCCCAAGTTTAGAGAGTGAGATTTTTGAAGTCAAGAGCCCAGTGCAGATCGTGGTCCATTTTGTGTGGTCCGCACTAATCCCGCAGGGGCAATTTTGTCCAGATTTTTTAGCTTATTATAAATAGATTCTTTTTCCATTTGTAGGGCATCAAATAATTTTTAGAAGCAGCTGCACTCGTGGGAATGACTCTTGTATCCATTTTGGGAAATTTTATCTACTTTGCAACATTGAATCTTTAGTTTTATCTTAGTAATTAATTAATATGTATTTATCTTCATCTATTTCTTGCTTTTCTTCTTTGAATATGAGTAGCTAGACCCATTGGCTAGGGTTATGGCTTAACCCTAGTGTGGGTAATTGATGGGTCCTGTGTTTTAGGGGTAAATTGATTATGGGTGTTTGTTATTTGAGCCAATTTCAGGGTTAATTTCTAAATTAGTGGTTGCAAACGCTAGTTTGTGTTGAGTTGACTTGAGCTTTTCTTGAGAAAGAGAGCCTAAGTCTCTGAAATTGGTCCAACAAGGAATTGGGGCGTACTTAAGAGATTGATAGCCCCAATTAAAGGGTTAAACCTCGAGAGAGTAATACCCGACTTGAACCCTAGTTGCTTGTGCAAATTTGCATACCCAATTGGTCTTGAGAAAGTCAATTGGGCAAAATCACTTGAACCACCGAGAGGTGTAGAGTGGGTAAATTAGTGCAACGGTTATATCATACTCCCTAATTATGTCAAACATGACTTAGACTCAAGTACCCGTCAATTGACCACCTAGGCGAAAGTCACTACCCTAGTGCCTTTTAAACCTATTTGAACAACTCGTAGCATTTTAACTCTTAGCTTAATTTACAAGTTGTAGTTTGATAAAAGTAGAATTATAAAGAAAATCCCAAAAATGAATAGAAGAGCAATTAAGAACACATACGCAATCCTAAACTAGATAGCTACCCGATTCCAATTCTAGCTCTCTGTGGATATCGATCCCGACCCAAAATTGGGTAAAAGCTATTACGACCCTCTCTTGCTACTTATTAGTAGTGCAGAGTTGGTAGCGATCGCTATTTGGCGCCGTTGCCGGGGAGCTAACGGTTTTGGCTATCTATTTAGTTAGTTCTGTGTATTGTTCTTCTTTCCTTCCTTGTTACTAATTTGTGTGTGTGAATGCTTCAGGTACCAAATGGCTTTAAATGCTAATGACCCTCTTGGAAAGGTGCTTGCGGGGGAGGAGGTTGATGATATTGGAGAGGAAGTGGTGCCTCTTGTACCTCCTGGACCACGACGAGGACGCCAGGACAATGTTAATGGAAACTTTCCAGACCCTCCTCCGCCACCTCCAAGAGCGGTTCCTCGGTTTCTCCCGAACCAAGGCTATGCAAGTGCTATTGTCCCACCCCGAATCCGGATGGGCAATTTTCAAATTACTAATGTGATGCTGACATTGTTGGAGCAGCGTGGGTACTTCACGGGCGCTGCCAATCAAAATGCTTACAAACATCTCAAGGGGTTCGTAGATACCTGTTGGGGGAGCAAGCAAACCAATGTGTCTGAGGATACACTTCGATTGAGGCTTTTCCCATTCTCACTTCGGGGGAAAGCATGGGATTGGCTTGAGAGACTTCCCAACCATTCCATCATAACTTGGGATGAGTTGGCGGATAAATTTATTGCTACATTTTTCTCACCCGGGCACATGGCGGCACTTCGAGATGAGATATTGTCCTTCAATCAAGAGCCCACAGAACCTTTGCATGAGATTTGGGAGAGATATAGAACTATGGTGAAGGAATTCCCCAACAATGACATGACAGAGAATATGTTGCAACAAACTTTCTACCGGGCATCAATACTACAATTCAATGCATAGTCAATCAACTCACCGGGGGTAATTTTATAAAGTTAACTTATGATGAAGCTTGTGCCATTCTTGATGAGATGGCGGACACATCCTCCGCTTGGCAAAGTAGAGCCAATGTTCCTCAAGGTGACTCTACGGTTATTCATTTGCACAAGAAATTATATGACCATGGGCAAGCTATAGCTGAGTTGACAACTACTATGAACCAATTGGCTAAGGCACAGTTGCAACAAGTCCAAAATCCTTGCCAAGTGAATGCCATGGAGGGTATTAATATGCGTGTCAACAAGAGAAGGCAAAGAAGGTAACAAAACCAAGGGAATTCTGAGCAATTTGATGATGCATGTGATGGTTTTCAAAATGATGGCTATGATAAACAAAGTGAAGAGGTTCAATATGTGAATTACTATCAAGGCCAAAGAGGCAACTCTTCAAACCAACAACAATGGAGACCTCAAGGCAATTGGGGAAATCAATAACAAAATAGTGGTAACTAGGGGAACAACAACCAAAATAACAACTGGGGCAATCAGAACAATAATTAAGGCAACCAAGGGAATTGGAATGGTAATAACAACAATTGGGGTGGCAACAATAATCAAGGTGGATGGAACAATGGGAATCAAGGAAATCGAGGGCAAGGTTTTCAAAGGTCCCCAATGTACCAACAACCGAACAATCCACCCCCATTTCCTTCTCAAGGTCCTAGTTCTTCCAACAATGATATGGGTAGAATTGAAATGATGTTCGAACAGATGATGACGAAGAATGCGGATTCGGATGCACAGTTGGCTTCCCACAATACCTCTATTAGAAACTTGGAGGTGCAATTAGGCCAAATATCTCAATCAATGAATACTCGACCGAAGGGTGCTCTACCAAGTGATACGGTAGTGAACCCAAAAGATGGGAACAATCATGTCATGGCGGTGACCACTAGGAGTGGACGAAGCGGTGATGTGAATGCCTCCAAACAAAAGCAAGTTTTGGGTGATGAAGCTGAGTTGCAAGAAGATGAAGTTCCTTTGGTTGTTGAGAATGTGGTTGATGAAAATGTGAATGAAGATGTGAGGATTGATATTCAAGATACCGAGATGGAAACGCAAAGTGACGTGAACCCGTCTAGGGAACACGTAATTGACATGCCGGAGCCGATTGTGCCAAAAGTCAAGGCACCCTTGCCTAGACCACCTCCCCCTTATCCTCAAAGGATAGCCAAGCAAAAGAATGAGAATCAATTTAAAAAGTTCATTGACATGATGAAGAGCCTATCCATCAACGTGCCTTTGGTTGAGGCTTTGGAGCAAATGCTTGGCTATGCTAAATTCATGAAAGATTTGGTGACCAAGAGAGATCCATGGACTGTGAAACTATAAAGATGACCCACCAAGTTAGTGCTATAGTACATTCAATGGCTCCAAAGTTAGAGGATCCCGGTGCTTTCACTATCCCTTACACTATTGGTAATGCGGACTTTGCTAAGGCTTTATGTGATCTAGGGGCGAGTATCAACTTGATGCCCTACTCAGTTTTCAAGACTTTGGGTATTGGGCCACCAAGACCAACCTCCATGAGATTGCAAATAGCAGATAGATCAATGAAGCGACCTTTGGGTATTGTTGATGATGTGTTTGTCCGGATGGACAAATTTATCTTGCCAGCAAATTTTGTGATATTGGATTGCGAAGTGGACTATGAAGTCCTGATCATATTGGGAAGACCTTTCCTTGCTACGGGGAAGTCTCTTGTTGATGTGGAAGCAGGGGAACTCACTTTCCGAGCGGGTGATGAAAAGGTAGTTTCCATGTGTGCAATTCAATGAAGCCGCCCAATTGTACCGAAGTGTGCTCATTTGTAGATCTAGTCACGGCTGTGATAATTGATGATACAAGTGCTATGATTAATGTGGAGGACCCGTTGGAGGCCGTGTTGTTAAATCTTGATGTCAATGATGATGAGGGCCAAGTGGAGTGCGTGAATGCCTTGATGGAATGGGTTCTTATTCTTATGAGCCTAGAAAGCTATCGTTGGACCTTGAAAATAGAAAGACGCCACCAACAAAGCCTTCAATTGAGGAACCTCTGGTGTTGGAGTTGAAGCCATTGCCTCCACACCTCAGGTATGAATTCTAGGCCCTAGTTCTACTTTACCAGTTATTCTTTCCTCTTGTCTTACTAACATGCAGGTAGACGCCACTTTGGCGGTGCTCAAAAAGAGGAAGAAAGCAATTGGATGGACTTTGGCTGATATTCGGGGAATAAGCCCCGCATTTTGTATGCACAAGATCATTTTGGAGGATGATGCCAAACCTTCCTTGGAACATCAAAGGAGATTGAATGAAGCAATGCAAGAAGTGGTGAAGAAAGAAGTGATAAAGTGGTTAGATGTCGGGGTTGTGTACCTTATTTCCTATAGCTCATGGACTTCTCCAATGCAATGTGTGCTGAAGAAGGGTGGTATGATTGTGGTGACAAATTACAACAATGAACTTATTCCCACTCGGACAGTTACCGAATGGAGGGTTTGCATGGACTACTGGAAGCTAAACAAGGTGACCCGCAATGATCACTTCCTGTTGCCATTCCTTGACCAAATGCTTGATTGCCTTGTAGGGCGTGCCTTTTATTACTTTTTGGATGGATATTCGGGATATAATAAAATTTTAATTGCTCTGGAGGACCAAGAGAAGACCATATTTACTTGTCCATATAGCACATTTGCTTTCTCTCGGATGCCGTTCGGGTTGTGCAATGTCCCGGCGACTTTCCAACGGTGTATGATGGCTATTTTCACCGATATGGTTGAAGATATTTTAGAGGTCTTTATGGATGATTTTAGTGTGGTTGGTGATTCATTTGAAGAGTGTTTGGGAAATCTGGATAGAGTTTTGGCCTGTTGTGAAGACACAAATCTCGTACTCAATTGGGAAAAATGCCACTTCATGGTTGAAGAGGGCATAGTGTTGCGTCATAAAATTTCAAAGCATGGGATTGAAGTTAATAAAGCCAAGATAGAGGTGATTTCAAGGCTTCCTCCCCCCACTTCTGTCAAGGGGGTGAGGAGTTTTCTAGGGCACGTGGGGTTTTACCAGAGGTTTATAAAAGATTTTTCGAAGGTGGTAAACCCCTTGTGCAAGCTTCTAGAAAAGGATGCCAAGTTTGTGTTTGATGAGGGATGTATGCAAGCATTTGAGCTTCTCAAGCTTAATTTGACCACTACCTCTATCATTACCGCACCAAACTTGCCTTTTGAGCTCATGTGCGATGCGAGTGACGTTGCGGTGGGGGCTATTTTGGGTCAAAAGGTTAACAAAATGTTTCATCAGGTGAACTATACAAGCAAGACCATGAATGAGGCTCAAAGGAACTACACGGTTATCGAGAAAGAGTTGTTGGCCATAGTGTTTGCAATGGAAAAGTTTTGTCCATATCTTATGGGGGCCAAGGTCATAGTGCACACCGGTCATGCCGCCCTTAGGTATTTGATGACAAAGAAAGACTCCAAGGCAAGGTTGATGCGATGGGTGTTACTACTTCAAGAGTTTGATCTAGAAATTGTGGACCGGAAGGGTAGTGAAAACCAAGTTGCGGATCATTTGTTCCGTTTGGAAGAGGAAGGAAGGCCATGTGATGGCCTAGAGATCAATGATGCATTTCCCGATGAGCAACTACTTTCCGTGTCAATGAGTGATATGTCGTGGTTTGTGGATGTGGCTAATTACCTTGTGACTGGCATCATCCTGTATGAGCTCTCTTCTAACCAAAGGAAGAAGCTCAAACGGGATAGTCTGGACTTCTATTGGGATGAGCCATACTTGTTCAATATTTGAACCAACGGAGTGATCCGGAGGTGTGTGCCTGAGGAGGAACAATTTAACATCCCAGAGGCTTGTCATTCCTCCCCCTATGGTGGCCATCATGGAGGGGCGATGACAGCTTCAAAAGTTCTAAGTTTTGGTTTTTATTGGCCAACCTTTTTCAAAGATGCAAGTGATCTAGTAAAAAGGTGCGATCAATGTCAACGAGCGGGCAGGATTTCCAAGAAAGATGAGATGCCTCTATACACCATTCTCGAAGTTGATATCTTTGATATATGGGGTATCAATTTTATAGGCCCTTTTGTAAGCTCGTGTGGAAATACTTACATTCTTGTAGCAGTTGATTATGTCTCAAAATGGGTTGAGGAAGTGTCCTTGCCCAATAATAAAGCTAGAAGTGTGGTCGCATTTCTAAAGAAGAGCATTTTCACAAGGTTTGGTACGCCTCGGGCAATTATTAGTGATGGAGGATCACACTTTTCTAATAAAGCTTGTGACCCCTTGCTTTCCAAGTATGGTGTCAACCACAAAGTGTCTACACCTTATCATCCTCAAGCAAGTGGCCAGGTTGAAGTGTCAACAGGGAGATCAAGAGCATTTTGTCCAAAACTGTCAATACTAATAGGACCGATTGGTCTAAAAAGTTAGATGATGCTTTATGGGCTTACCAGACCGCTTATAAGACCCTAATTGGTATGTCGCTGTATCGGTTGGTGTTTGGGAAAACATGTCATTTACCAGTAGAGTTGGAGCATAAGGCTAAGTGGGCCTTGAAGAAATTGAATCTTGAGTGGGATGTAGCTGCAAATCTTCGAGTTGAGCAACTAAATGAACTTGATGAATTCTGGTTCCATGCCTACTCTAGTTTGTCCTTGTACAAGGACAAGATAAAGTACCTTTATGACAAATATGCTCGTGGAAAGGAGTTTAGAGTGGGTGATTTGGTGCTCTTATTCAACTCTAGGATATGGTTGTTTCCGGGAAAGCTGAAGTCAAAGTGGATCGGACCATTTGAAGTAGTCTGTGTGACCCTGTTTGGTGCTCTTGATTTAAAGAACAAAAATGGAGAAGTTTTTAGACTGAATGGGAACCAGGTCAAGCATTATCTGGAAAAGGTTGATGATAGTCATGTGGTGGCTCTTGTGCATTTCAAATGATTGGATGGTAACATGCGTCGTGCCGCGACATTAAATCAGGCGCTTCTTGGGAGGCAACCCATGTGTTTTTCTTCTTGTTTTTATTTGATTTTCATTGTAGTGTAGGATTGATTTTTAGGCTAATTGGTTGTGAGATGTTACATGATTGAGTTGATGCAATACAGAACATAGTGGAAAAATGTATAGGTCTCTGAAGTTGCCAGTGCGACCGCACTACCATTTTGTGCGGACCACACAAGTGAAGGGTAAAATGATGACCTCTCTGAAGTTTGCCACTGCGGCTGCAGTACATTTTGTGCGGTCCGCGATGGACCTCTGCGGCTACAGTCCATTTTGTACGGACCGCAGAGCGTTGCCTTCTCAAGCTTGAACCAAGTTGTGCAGTGCGGACCGCGGTCCATTTTGTGCGGTCCGTACTGATTGGTGAGAAATGGGCCCCACGACTTTTCTATAAATAGTCCCTAAGGGCCTCCTTTTACCCTTTTCAAACTTTTAACTCTCAGAGCATACAAACGCTGTTCATACCCCTCATTTGATCGTAATTATTTGCTTGGCATTGATTAGCTTCATTTCATCTCATTATCTGGTACCATTATGCTCCTTTTACTTGATTAATTTTGTTAATTCTTTTTACTTCTTGTTTTTCTTGACTTCTTTTCTTTGTTCTCCGTATTTCTCTTCAATAGATTAGATTAGGTTAGTTAATTGTTGGTTTAATTGAGCTTAGATAGTCAAATTTAACTGGGCAAACACATAGGAGCATGCCTTAGGTGTAAAATTTGGGCTAAATTAAAAAATTATGGAACCCTAATTTAGTGCCATAACTGTGCACTCAATGCGGACCGCAATCGTTTTTATGTGGTCCGCGGTGCCCCAGTGCGGTCCGTACTACCATTTTGTGCGGACTGCACTGATAACCTTCTGATTGCTGAACCTCAGGCAGTGCGGTCCGCACTATATTTTACGCGGTCCGCACTAGCCCAGTGCGGCAACGATTGATTTTGTACGGTCCGTACTGCCTAGATACAGAGAGTGGTAGTCTGAACTCTACCTCTGTGCGGACCGCGGTTGATTTTGTGCGGTCCGCGGTGACCTCAGTGCGGCCGCAATTAATTTTGTGTGGTCCGTACTGGGTAACTTCTACAACCTGTCTGCAACTTTTCTTTCCTGTTTCTGCAACTTTGTTCTTAACTGATTACACTGATACTAACAATTCAATTGATTATGATTGCAGACAATGGTGAGACAATGTGCTAAACAACCAGGCAGAGGAGAATTCTCCCGGGGAGGGAAGAAGAAGATGATCAAACTCACTCCCCAAGTCCAGGAAAACATTAAAAAGACAAGAAAGCTGATCAAAGCTGCTGACAGAGCTGCTTCACATTTCTCGGGGAGTGAGTATGAGCCATCATAGGAAATTTCTTCAGACTCCGTGCCAGAGTACATAGAAGAGTGGCCGGAGAGACCTAGGCTAAGAGACACTTCTCTACCATTACCTACTGCCCAAGCACCAACAAATGTTATTTCTGAGTCATCTAAGGGCTTAGCAGCAGGTAGTGGGGAATACTCCACCTCTCCCACAGCTTCTTTATCCGGGGAGGATGCAGTAGGAGGTGAGGAAGAAGTAGAGGGAGATAAAGAAGTGGCAGAAGGAGGAGAACCAAGAGTTGGGGGTGTTGATAGAACAAGGAAACTGAAGGTTTGGCGAGATAGATTTGTTAGTGAGGTGGCGTTTCATAAATTCCGAGAGTGGTGGCCGGTGAGAAAGTTGCTCCCGGAGCGGAGTTTCATTGATAGTGACCTGCTACTTCACAACCCCAATGTGCAGAGGTAGTTTAGGACAAGAGTGGGCTGGGAACATTTTCTAGAAGAGTGTGTGGATGCCAACGAACACATGGTCAAAGAGTTTTACTGCAATGCAACCCACATCAAAAAGGACTCCAAAGTGACCAAGGTTCGGAATCTGAAAGTGTTATTTGAAGGGAAGTACCTCAACGAATACCTTGGCCTTAATGAGGATGATGAGACCCTGTACATGGAAAAGTTGGAAATGGGTGAGAAGGTTCGTCCCTGGCTAGCACAGTACCTGGCAATCCCAGGTAGAGCCCCCGACTGGTTGACTGCTGGAGTCAAGATCTTGAGACGGACTTTAAACTTTGAGGCACGGGGATGGGAGACTTTTGTATATAACAGGTTGGACCCAACGACACATGACAATACCCTTCCTCTTTCCCGGGCTGTATTGGTAGCTTCAATCATGACAGGGTACCCAATCAATGTGGGGAATGTGATGTCAAGGATTATCTCCATTGTGGGTGTCGAGCATGACAAAAACTATCTGTTCCCCAGTACCCTCACTATGTACTTTCGGGACTTGAAAGTGGAAAAGAGGCCATTCGATGTCAAAGTCAAAGCGAAGGCCCCTTTCTCTTGGTATAGCATGCAGGGGGATGATAACCCCAAGAGAAAGAACTTCAAGGGTATAGCTATGACTACAATTGGCCAGTCTAAAGAACTAGTTGTGGTAGTGGCTCCTGCTGAGCCTACCTCTACTTCCACAGATATCCCTCCCGGTCTATCCACATCCACAACCATTCCTGCTGGCCCATCCACCTCAGCAGGCCCAGAGATTCCATCTTCCTAGGTCCATCATATTACTGCCCACAGATTGAGCCAGGCACTTATGAGTATCAACAACTGGATGCAGACTGCCTCATCCAAGTTGTCTATTTTGACCACCACTATTGAGGCTCAGTTGGCTCCTCCAGCCCCACAGGTTCCACAGTCGATAGAGGATACGATCAAGGAGATACTTGACAACCAAAAGAAGATTATCAATACTCAAGCAGCGCTCTCCAAGGTAGTTGATTCACATAGCAAGGCTCTCAAGGAGCTAGCTCGGGAGCACAAGAAGCTAAGGAAGACACGGGCCTCCAAAGAGTCCGTAAAAGAGCTGAGAGTAGATGTACACAGACTGAAGGTAGATTACATGCCTTTAGACTTATTGCTCCAGGACCCACCACCAGCAGTTCATCCATAGTCGGAGCAGTCTCAGAGGACTCCCAAGTGGAGGAGGAGGATTCCCAGAGCAGATGATGCAGTCATCCAGCTGGCTGACTCACATGAGACCTCTTCGAGTCAGCCACATGACGCACTACCTACAGAGCCTATCCAAGTCCAGGCACAGGTCCTAGTAGCAGAGCAGCAGCCCACAGGGGACTAGTCTGAGGTCCCCGAGCATAGAGAGAACCTAGGGACCACACATGAGCCTATACATACCCTATGAATATACAATAGGGAGTCTTATATATCCTTTTTCCTCTTATCTTGTTGGTGCTTTAGTTAGAATAGTTGGCATTGGGGACAATGCCAGCTTTCATTTGAGGGGGTAGGCCCTATATTTTGGATGATTGTATATATTTAACATTTTTTATGCTTTCTTGATTTTTCATCTTTGGTCTGTATATAATTCTGATATTTCTTTAAATTTATTGCATTTCTATTTCACTTTGGGTATGTATATAAAGTTATATCTCATTGTATATATTCATCCCATCCATTGTATATTCAAATCCCCTCTTATATATATTCATTCTATTTTTCGCAAATTTTTTTGTTTTTGCTTCTTATTTGTGATTTGTAGCTTTTTGTTTTTGGAGTTTTCAATAAGCCTTTGGTTTTCTTAATACCACTGTTCTTTCCAAAGGTGGAGTGTTGTGTGAATCGGGTGGCTCTTCCTAATGATGGATGGCGTGACAACTTTCTTAAGGGTTTGAGTCCATTTTTCTTTTTAGTTTTTAATAGTTAGTAGTTAAAGGGTGCCTCGAGCAAAGCTTCACTTGGGCCTAGAACATTTGCCTTTGATCTCATGATCAAAAATAAATTATTGTGTTTAGGATGGTGAAAGTTGTGACCGTGAGACTCTTGTGTTGACTAATAATCATCAAGTGATTTTTCGGGACCATTGTGTGATCAAATCGTATCTAAGGTTGTTGTAGGCCCCCGACTCTAGGTCTTTAGCAATCCCTTAGCCTGTGTGGTGAGTAATTGAATTGCAAGCCCAAGTCCCAAGCCATTGGTCTAGAACTTGCCCTGAATGTTTGTTGAGGCGAAATCATAAGTGAATTTTGACTTGAGACATGATTATAGGCTCTCCTTGATCCAAATGATAGTTTGAACAATTCCATAGCCTACCAGTGATATGATCCCTTGTTAACCCTTTTGATCCTTAGACCGTTTTCTTTCAAGAACCATGATACAAGCCTATACCCGTTCTAAAATATACCCTCTCTTGGCACCCAATCTTTCCTTTAGCACATGGCAAAAGTATAAGTTTGGGGGGAGAGACGAGGATTGCAACAAAGTGGTAAGAAGGCACAAAAATGAAGAAAATGAAAGGCAATGAAAAAGAAAAAAAAGCAAAAAAGACAAAAAGAAAGTTCAATGTGAAAAAGAATAAAAAGGGATTCAAAGAAAAGAAAAGAATGAAAGGTGTGAAAAGTTGAAAAGGGAGAAAAGGTTTGAAATTCATAAGAAAGAGTGACAGTGTGTCTCTCTAACCCCTTAGAAAGAAGTGAAAATGACTCAAAGAGTCAAGTGAATGGATGCCAAATGAATCAAAAGAAGTGCTTAAGGGAAGATGGAACCCACTTAGACCAAAACATTCCCTACCCTGAACCAAAATCCCTCACAAGTCTCCACAAAATCCCTATATGATCTTGAGTTGAATGAAGCTTACATTAGTGGATACTCACATAAGGGGCAAGCATATGGTACTTAGAGCCGGACTTGTGACTTTTTCTTGAGAAAGATGAGTGAATTTTCAATAACCTCATTTTGTGTGCCACTATTCTAAAGGTGAGGTTTACTTAGGAAGAGTTGAGGATGTGCGAGTTTGGGTTCCACAATGACCAAAGTAATTGAAAGAGTTCTTTGATGCGTCGAGTCAACTCTTGATGCTCTTGTGTCGCACTTGATCCATGTTTTTTTCAAAGAGTAAATGTTGTTAATGATTCATTTGTATTTAGGGCAATTGTTAGTCCCAATTGATGCTAGTTGAGGTTGCTTTAGGACAGCTAAAAATTTCTTGGATTTTTCCTTAAGGGATGGGTCTTATTTTGTTTGCTTGAGGACAAGCAAAAGCTTAAGTTTGGGGGAGTTGATAACTAGGGATTTTGACGCATTTTATACCTATTCTTGCTTATTCTTTGATAAAATATTCATACAAAATAGTCCCAAAAGGCTTACAAGTTATGCTTGATTGCAGGTTTGATCAAGAAAGTGATAAAATGTCAAAGATCGGCTCAAAAGGAGTGAAACTTGCACACGTGCCAAAGACAAGTCAAGCTCAGGCAGAACAGGACCAGTGCGGCCGCACACCACTTTGTGCAGTCCATACTAGGAGATTCAGAGAGGTCAAATTCAAGGCAAAGAGGCAGTGCGACCGCACTAGGTTTTGTACGGACCGCACTGAAGGCAATGCGGCCATACTACCATTCTGTGCGGTCCGCAGAGCCAAGATTAAGAGAAGTTGCAAAATGAAGTTTTCAAGCCAATGCGGTCCGTAGTCGAGTTTGTGCGAACCGCACTAGAAGCATCCGCGACCGCAGTCCATTCTGTGTGGTCCGCGGAGCCCAAGTTCAGAGAATGTGATTTCTGAAGTCAAGAGCCCAGTGCGGACCGCGGTCCATTTTGTGCGGTCTGCACTAACCTCGCATGGGCAATTTTATCCACATTTTTCAGCTTAGTATAAATAGATCCTTTTTCCATTTTTAGAGCATCAGATAGTTTTTAGAAGCAGTTGCACTCGTGGGAACGACTCTTGTAGCCATTTTGGGCAATTTTATCTACTTTGCAACATTGAATCTTTAGTTTTATCTTAGTAATTAATTAATATATGTTTATCTTCATCTATTTCTTGCTTTTCTTCTTTGAATATGAGTAGCTAGACCCATTAGCTAGAGTTGTGGCTTAACCCTAGTATGGGTAATTGATGGGTCTTGTATTTTAGGACTAAATTGATTATGGGTTTTTGTTATTTGGGCCAATTTTATGGTTAATTTCTGAATTAGTGGTTGCAAACACTAGTTTGTGTTGAGTTGACTTGAGCTTTTCTTGAGAAAGAGAGCCTAAGTCTCGAAATTGGTCCAACAAGGAATTGGGGCGTACTCAAGAGATTGATAGCCCCAATTAAAGGATTAAACCTCGAGAGAGTAATACCCGACTTGAACCCTAGTTGTTTGTGCAAATTTGCTACCCAATTGGTCTTGAGAAAGTCAATTAGGCAAAATCACTTGAACCACCGAGAGGTGTAGAGTGGGTAAATTAGTGCAACGGTTATATCATACTCCCCAATTATGTCAAACGTGCCTTAGACTCAAGTACCCGTCAATTGACCACCTAGGCGGAAGTCACTACCCTAGTGCCTTTTAAACCTATTTGAACAACTCTTAGCTAAATTTACAATTTGTAGTTTGATAAAAGTAGAATTATAAAGAAAATCCCAAAAATGAATAGAAGAGCAATTAAGAACACACACGCAATCTTAAACTAGATAGATACCCGATTCCAATTCTACCTATCTGTGGATATCGATCCCGACCCAAAATTGGGTAAAAGCTATTGCGACTCTCTCTTGCTACTTATTAGTAGGGTGAAGTTGGTCGCGGTCAGGCTCGCATAAGCGAGTTCGCTCGGCAGAAAAGAGAGAGTTTTGAGGGTTTGAATTCATTCTTAATTTTTTGGACTTGAGAGCTCGGAAATTGGTGATTTTTCGAGGGAAGTTTAGAGATAGCTTTGGGGTAACGATTCCTAACTCATATTTGGTTGTATTTCATTAATCCATAGATGTTTTCTTCATTAAAATAAGGAATTTGGATGAGAAGTTAGAAAAAAGGGGAGAAGTTCTTCAATCGAATTTTTGAGTTTTGATTGGGATTTAGACATCAGATATGGATAATTTTGGTACGGGTTAACTCGTGAGTGAATGACTGTTCATAATTTGTGACTTTTACCTGATTCTGAGACGTGGGCCTGGGAAGGCTTTTAAGGAGGATTTTCTAATTTCTTGCTTTAGACTTGGATTAATTAGCTAGACTTCTTTACGTGGTGGATTGATAACTGCGTAAAACTCTTTAAAACAAGGATTTTGAACATCAAAGTGGTATACCTGAGAAATTATTGATTTGATCATATAATTGTTCTATACATGTTGAAATTATGAACTGTACAGGCGTTGGTGAGTATCATTTATAGTTTTTGCTTCTTGTATCTCGCGGAGGTTAGTAAAGATACTTATTGAGTACATGGGGTCGGTTGTACTAATACTATACTCCTGCACCTTGCGTGCAGATTTTAGAGTTGTTGTTGATGTGTATGGCGGGAGCTGGCATTGAAGATGTATCTGCGTTCCGGTTATAGCTGCCTCTTGGTTTTGGTAGCCTTAGATTCATAAATCTGTGTATATATATTTCGAACAGATAATGTATTTATTTTATACCAGCTTTATAAATTCTAAGTCTTAGAAGTTCATAACTTGTACTACCAGTCCTTGAGGAGTTGTATAAAGATTCAATTATTTCACTTTTGACTCTTAATTTTATTATTATTTCGCTTATCTAGCAGGTTGGGCTAGGTACCATCACGACCGGTTAAATTTTGGGTCGCGACACGACTCTATTAAAATAAATAATCCCTCTTTTCAATAATATCATTTAAAGTGGAAAAACTTCTTTTCCCGTAAAAAGGTGTAACAATATATAATATATTAAATGCTTTGTTTGAGTTATAAAGTAAAGTATATATTCTTGAAAATGATGAATATTGATCCTATATTTATCACTCAATAATAATAAAAATAAGCTACTCCACTAGATGTTCTTAATCTTCAGTCAATATATTCAACTGAAATTTATTCTTGTTATAACTTTATTTGATATAAAATAGATATAGATTACTGTTGTGTACGTATCCTATTAGTCATGATAAACTTTATATAAATATCTCTCTTTCTCAACTTTGTAATTTTAAAATTCATTAGGTAATTAAATTATTTTTAGATATAATTTGTTTATCTTAATTTAATAAATGGTAATGGTTAAATATAATTGTAATTTTTAATTTGTCACTACATGTAAAATATTGTAATATAATCTATTCAAAAATGAGCAAACTCATTCTAAATTATAAAAAATAAATAAATATAACTTGAATATATAAATCTTTTTAATGATTCTTGACTTACATAAAAGAATAGACAAAATACTGAATATAGAAATCTTCTTAACTTTTTGCAATGAAAAACTTGGAAAGAACTTAAATTTACCATAGAGCTGAATTGGCAAAAGTAATATGGATGTAATATAATTCAAATAAGAAAAAAAAAATTATATAAGGTAAAATTCAATTGATTTTAAAGTCCAATATATTATGACTTTCTAGTTAGTTCAAATAAGAAATAACTTTAAAAGCAAAATTTTAATTGGTTTTGAAGTTCTAAGTATTATGAAAAAAATAAATTAAGTTTGTCACTGAAATATATTTTTTAATAGGTACCATTTAGTCCACAAGTAGATTTCTTCTAAAATAAAAATAAAAAAATCTTCTAGAAACGAAGCAAAACGGCAACCCCTAATTATCAAACAAAACAATCTAAAATAATGAAATAAGAATTCCCAACTTGAATGCATGTCAAAATAGAAAAGAAATATATATTTTTAGCTAATCATCTCCACTGATGCCACTATTTTTAGCTTACATGTGTGTCTATAATCGATTCCTATTTAGAATAAGACTCTTAAGAGTATAACAACCGGATGGGTTGTTTTACTTAATATAGGTAAAGGATTTATATGAATAGTAAAAATTGATCCCCATTTAATCTATATTCATTTTTTAAATTTGTTTTAACTTGTAACTACTTTTTAAACAACTAGTGTCTCTTTCTTGTCCTCATTCTCCTCATTCGTTTTCTTCTTTTTCTTCTTCTTCTTCTTCTTCTCGGGTGATAATGATTTTATATGGTGGTTTTGAACAAATTTATAGTTTATGATATTTTACAATGGTGAACTTTTATGACGCTTTACTATTGCTTAAGGCTTGTTCTTCTTCCTTTTTCTTAATCGCAAATGGGTTCATTAGATTTATTGTTGTTTTGACAAATTGATAATTGGGGTTTGTTCCTGATGATATTTGGAGGTTATGTTTCAAATTTGATCTCATTTGTAGTAGATTTAAGTATTAAATTGTATATTGGATTGTTATAATTCTAAGAACAAAATTCTGTTTCTAGGCAATTTGCACTTCAGGCCTATTTGGCATTAAGTGCATAAAAACGTTGGTTGCATTTCAAACATTTTGGCCTTAGGTGCACCTGAAGTGCAATTTTTCACTTCAGGCTTATTGACCTTAAGTGTAACAAAATATTTGTTGCACTTCTGACCTTTTGGCCTTAAGTGCATCTGAAGTGCAATTTTTCTCTCTAGACTTATTGGCCTTAAATGTTGCAAAACGTTTGTTGCACTTCAGACCTTTTGGCCTTAAGTGCATCTGAAGTGTAATTTTTTACTTCAGACTTATTAGCCTTAAGTGCATGAAACCATTGGTTACACTTCAGACCTATTTGGCCTTAAGTGCATCTGAAGTGCAAATTTTCATTTCAGACTTATTGGCCTTAAGTGAATGAAAATGTTTGTTGCACTTCAGACTTTTTGGCCTTAAGTGCATCAGGAGTGTAATTTTTTACTTCAGACATATTGGCCTTAATTGAATGAAAATATTTGTTGCACTTCAGACTTTTTGGCCTTAAGTGCATCTGAAATGCAAATTTTCACTTCAGGCTTATTAGCCTTAAGTGCATGTAATCATTGGTTGCAGTTCAGACCTATTTGGCCTTAAGTGCATTTAAAGTGTAATTTTTTCACTTCAGACTAGTTTTTATTTAACTTCAGACCCGGTAAGTCTGAATTTGATCGTAAAGTGGGTACGCTTGCAAACGTTTTTGCAAAGTGGATATAAGTTTAGTTGTGACCCCAAAATAGGGTATAGATGCAAAAGCCCCATATAAATAGAATTTTATTGATTTAAATTCCTATTTATTAGAAGTTTTTACCTAATTTCAATAAGGAAATGATTTGATTCATAGGCCTAAATATTAAAGAAAATAATTAAATGACTATTTTGTCTAATGTGAAATTATTTTTTGTAGGGTAAAAAAAGCAAATGATATTTCACTACGTGTAACGATCCAACCGGTTGTTTTGAGATCTAGCGCGCAATTCAGCAGTGTAAGGCTCTGAGTAGCTTCACTTCAGATATTATGACTTGTACGCATTGTCGGAATTGAATCCAGGGAAGTTTAGAGTTGATTTGGAGAGAGAATTCTCATTTCGGAAGCTTTAAGTTGAAAGAATTGACTAATATTGGATGTTTGAGTAAACGACTTCGGAATCGGGATTCGAAGGTTCTGACAGGTTCGCATGATGATTTCAGACTTGGGCGTATGTCCGAATCGGATTTTGTAAGACCTGGGAACGTTTCAGCACCTATTGTGAAAGTTAGAATTTTTGGAGGAATTTTATAAGTTTGGGTTGAAGTGCATTTTAGTATTACCGATATCCGTTTGGGATTCCGAGTCTGGGAATAGCTTCGTATGGTGATTCTGGTGTTGGGAGCGTGATCAGAAGTGAATTCAGAGATCCTTGAGTCATTTGGCTAAAGTTGGAAATTTGGAGGTTTTTGAAAAGTTTGACCGGAAGTGGACTTTTTGATATCGGGGTTGGATTCTGATTCCAGAAGTTAGAGTAGGTCTGTAATGTCGAATATGAGTTGTATGCAAAATTTGAGGTCAATCGGACGTGATTTGATTGGTTTAGACATCGAAAGTAGAATTTTGAAGTTCTAAAGTTCTTTAAGCTTGAATTGGAGTGCGAGTCATGATTTTAGCGTTGTTTGATGTGATTTAAGGCTTCGAGCAGGTCCATGTCATGTTATGGGACTGGATTGTATGATTGGACGGGATCCCAGGGGCCTCAGGTGAGTTTCGGGCGTGCGGGAGGAGTTGGAAGCACACCAGATTTTCTGGTGTTCTTGGCACCAATTATAGGTCTCGCAAATGCGAACCTCGCAATTGCGATGAATCCCGACCCAGGCAGTGTTCACATTTGCGATACTTTGGCCACATTTGCGATCCCAACAGATGTTGCATTTGCGACTCTGTGGTCGCATTTGCGATCCCAACACCTGAGCCTAGGCTTCGCATTTGCGAACCTAGTGTTGCAAATGCGACATCAGAGGGTTGTGTCCAGCTCTTTTAATGCGGGATTTAGGCCATTTTTTCATTTCACCTCATCCTCTTAGGCGATTTGGCAGCTTCCAAAGAGGAAATTTTAACCTAGCATTGTGAGATAAGTTATTTCTACTTAGTGTGAGTTTAATACTTGGGTTTTGGGTATATTAACACACAAAGATTAGTGAAAATTATGGGATTAGAGTAAAACCTAGTGTTTTGAAAAAAATGAGATTTAACCACGAATTTATTTATAGAATTGAGTAGAAATCATATATTCTTGATCCTTAGGTTATGATTCTTCAAGAATTTCCGGAATCCGGACACGTGGGCCTGGAGATGAATTTTAGGAACCTTGCATTTAGGGTTGGAAAATTGGTTTAATAATTAAAATATGAACTTTTGAGTATGTATTGACTAGTTCTTTCCCCATTTCAATAGTTTTGGATAGTTCGGCTCCGGTTTGGAGGTTTGAGCGCGTTATTGAATTGGGAAATAGGCTTCGGAGCGAGGTGAGTCTCCTTTCTAACCTTGTAAGCGGGAATTTTTCTCATAGGTGAATTAATTGGTTATGTGCTTCTAATTGTGGGGGCTACGTACGCATGAGATGACGAGAGTTCGTGCGTAGCTACTATTATACCTATGTCCGGGTAATTTTAGGCTTACATCATGCCTTGATAGAAATCATTGTTAATTTATGTTATTGTTTTCTTGAGAAGAAACAAGATTAGGGTTGCATAATAATTGTGTTGAAAGGAATTTGATTTGAGAAAATCTAAGATTTTTTAAGGGTTTCCATGAAACTTCATATTTTCGAAAGAATTGAGAAATATTATAATGACTTAAGATATCTATATGTAACCGCGTCACATGTGCATTTCGCGAGCGGGGAAAATCCCTTTGAAAGCTTCACATTGAATTGTCCTTATTTTGAAAGGAAATCGAGAAAAGGATTTTGATTTATTCATAAATTATATTTGACCGCGTCGCATGTATGATTCGCGAGCGGGGTATTTCCTTCTACTACTCTTATGGGATCAGGTCGTTTGCCTCGACAGGATTTATGTACCATACTCTCATGGGAGCGGGCCATTCACCTCGGCATGTTAATAGATGTATCTATGGTTCGCATCGTTCGACCCTTGGCAGTGCACAGTTTACTTTTATGTTGGATCGGGCCGTACGCCTCGACATTTCCTATATATATACATCATCCTTATGGAATTTGTGCGTAATATTTGGCTAGAAGCTGGTGTATCTTAGGGGTTTTCCCTGGTTTGATTTATGAAAACCTCTTGATGATATCCACCATATCTATATATGTGCTCCAGTTACGGAGGGAACTTGCTAGTTGAAAACTTGAGTAATATAAAGAAGAAAGGGGGATGATTCTATGTGTTTTATACAAGCTTATTTCATATAAATAATTGCCCTGTTTCATACTTATTCACTTCTGTATTGTAATGATATTATCTGACCGTTACTAACTGTCAAAGTCGACCTCTCATCACTACTTCTTTGAGGTTAGGCGGGATACTTACTGAGTATATGTTATTTTTGTACTCATGCTACACTTTTTGTGCATTTTTGTTGCACAGGCACATGTACCTCTTGTGGCCTAATGGATGTAGTAACATGGATGATTCAAAGATTTAGGTGAGCTGCATCTCTCGAGATGAATCGCAGCCAGCAGAGTCACTTTCAGTGTATTATATTTACTTTCTGTCCAAGTTTGTATTCCGGACCGCTATCGTACTTTATTAGATTTCCTAGTAATTGCTCATGCACTTGTGACACCGGGTTCTGGGATGATTTCAGGATGATTCAGTAAATAAATTTTGTAAAGACATCATTATTTCTTCAGTGAAATTTACTATTTATTGTATAATGCTTAGCGGAAATGATTTTGAAAATATTAAAACGAGAATTTACTAGTTAAATAGTACTGGCTTGCCTGACAGTGGTGTCCGGTACCATCACGATCCTTAGTGGATTTTTGGTCGTAACAACATGGTATCAGAGCACTATGTTCCCTTAGGTCTCACGAGTCATGAGCGATTCTAGTTGAGTCTTGCGGATCGATATAGAGACGTCTGTACTTATCTTCGAGAGGCTATAGGGCTGTTAGGAGCACTTCACTTCTTGACTCCTCATCGTGCGATTTGATTCTTTTGAGGCTTATTCCTTTACTTATTTCCTACTCAATATATGCAACATGTAGCGCTTATTATAAATCGAGAATTGAGGAATTTTAATAGTACTGAAGATATGGTGCGTGATGTTCCTCTTGCGAGTTTGATTGGGCAGCGAAGGATGAGGAAGGGCATGTGGGAAGTGTCTCGTGGTGATTAAACTCCTAGAAGGCCAAGTGTGGGAAACAAGAGTCGAGTAGTTTCTTAAAGGAGTGAGTTTGACCAAAGTGGGAGAGTGGCTGAATAGCATATGGGTTCAGTGGTAGGGTGACTACACACCTTGAGGAAAAGCTAGAGTGATTTGGGAATTTTAATGGATGGTGATTGGGTCTACGGGCTTAATTTGAAATGTTGGCTATTATATGGCGGGAGATCGGATGCAATAGAAAGGGGGTTGCTTGATACGAAGAGGGACGCAAATTAACTTTGAATTGGATGATATTGTCGCACATTTGGTTGATATCCATAAGAAGTGAATGGACTAGTATAGTCGGTGAATGATCATAGGCTCAGGGCGGGTTAGTGAGGTCGTAGTGATTGTACCTCGTACAGCAATGTTGGAAGATGTCGGTATGTAATTTCCACAGGTGGGTTATCTCCTGTGAGCAGATCAACGGTCATGTGGTTGGCGAAGCTTCTGTGAAGAATCCAACTGGCTATCCAGTAAGAAGTCGAATATGTGAATGTTGCTAGAGATTCAAAGTGTTCATGAAATGCTTACGGAAGGATTTTGAGGAATTTGGCGGTTGATTTCGCAAGGTTATGACGATGAGAGATAAAGAATCTTGGTGGGTTCCAGAGTTGTGTAATTGTCATGCCCCAACCTCGGAAGGCGCGACCGGCGCTCAATCGAGTGAACCCGACGGAGCAAGCCTTATCGAACACTTCCTACCCCAAACCAATATGAATACAGGACCTAGGCCTTTCATTAATACAGACGGGAATACATGATACATATTATAACATTGGTTCATTTTATTTACAAAGGTTTACCGTACATAAGTCAGCTTTAAGGAGTCCATTAAAGTTACGGTTTAAGGAGATCACAAGTTTAAGATTAAAACATATACATATAGTGGACTCCCCCAACACCCGTACATAACCCACACTAGTGTCTTTGGAGCCTCTAAGGATACAACAAATAAACATGACTATGCCGGCAACAAGGCCCCGGCCATACCTCAAAAGCGGAAAACTGTAATAACAAAAGATACACTAAATAGCCCCATGGAAGATAAGGGGCT
>MU683782.1:82128-96651 GCA_026770625.1 Nicotiana glauca
TCTCTTATTTTGTTCAGAGAATGTGTAAAAATGAGGGGTTAGGGCGTTATATTAGAAAGGGGGTCGGGTTTTAAAATTAGAAAAATAGAAGCTCGGGTGAGATCTGCGGTCGCATCTGCGATCGCAGAGTAGACATGCGGTCCGCATAATGGACTGCAGAATTGCTCCTCAAAACCCAAATGTTCTGACACGATCTGTGACAAGAATGCGATCCGCATTCGTGTTCTGCGGTCGCATAATGCGCCGCAGAATTGACCGTATTTTAACTTCAATTTTTGACAAATCTTCTATTACACTCTGCGGTAGGAATGCGGTCTGCATTTCGATTCTGCGATCGCAGAATGGGCCGCATTTTTGACATCCTCTTACACCAATTTTCTGCTTCACTCTGCGGTAGGAATGCGGTCCGCATAGCTGATCTGCGACCGCATTCTTGACCGCAGAATTGACAATTTTCTAGAAAAATTTATTCTTTTGATTTTTAAAGCTTAGATCACACCGACGGTCCGAACCGCTAACACAATATTCGGACCTTGACACTATGATCTACTAGGTTTTAAACACAAAATTTTACGGGGCCTTACAGTAATAGTAGCTCAAATCTAAGTGGGAGAGTCCTATCGCCCACGAGTGGGTTGCATGGTTAACTACTTGTGAGGTTTTTGGCTATCGGCATAAAGGCGAGTAATTTCAGATAAGGGAAAATAATATAAGCGGTAGTTTGAGCGAATGGTTAGAGAGATGTGTGCCATAAATGGCCTTAACAATTATGTTTAGGCTTGGGGAAGGTTCAGGATTTACGCTTCGTATAGATGCGGGTGCTTCATTGAGAGGGTGTTCATATGCTAGAAGAGTCTTGGAGTTGATTATATTCAGGACCAAGTTAGAGTGGGTGACTTTTATCAACGGTGTTAGTGGATTAAAAAGTTATAGCATGTGGGGCATAATAATTTTGGGCCCATAAGTATGGTTAAGAATCGAGCTTTTGCAGCAGATTATGAAAAGAGACTTGGAATGTTCTATGATATCTTCGGCTTGCAATGTAACATTTTCAGGAATGAGAGATAATGACTTCGGATGCATAGAGGAAGTATCAGAATGGATGTACCAGTTGAGATATGAATATGCGCACAAGGAAGTGAGGAGGTGGTTCGTGGGATTTGAGACAGCATGGTCTCGTGTTACAAGGCAGCTCGGGATGAGTTCGAGTTAAATGTGTTATGTGTTGAAGGAAGTTATTATTATCTAGGCAATTAAGGGTAAATTGGAAGAGGTTGGATTGGTTAGCCATGGTTAAATTGTCATACTAATGGCGGTGATCAGTTCCTTCAGTATGATTAAATTATGCAAGTGATTTATGACGATGTGCGTGAGGCTTGTTGGCCGCCGTAATTGATTTTATTCAGAATTATTCTAGTACTATGGCCTGTTATATATAGGCGGATCCCGAAAGGGCTATGTTGGCTTAGACCACTAATTGAAGATTGCATATTGTACGATTTTGAGAATTCGCTGGTGTGGTGCTATGGTTCTCCTGAAATGAGTCAGGTGGAAATTTTCTATATGATAAAGTATTAATCTATTAGTGGTTCCGGAGTTATGATGAAAATCTTGTACCATCGCAAACTGGCGTGTTAGGTGCAGGGAGTGGTAAGGAATTTGAAAGTGAGAATCAAGGTTGCGGTTCGGTGTTGACAAGGATGTCACGATCTCGGATAAGCATGAAAGGAGTTTGGATGTTTAAAGTAAGTTGGTATTGTTTTTAGTGTCACCCGAGATCAGTGCCTTGTGCAAGAGGCTTCGTGTATTGATTTGCAGATTCTTGGTTTGCTTTATAGCATTGTATGGCCGGTGGTGAGGTTATGCAGACTTATTACCTGATGCGGAACATAGCGGGGGCATACCTCACGGGAAGATTGTATAAGTGTGACATGTAGTCACTCGATTAATTGAAGAACTAAACCAAGTATGAATATTGTGGTGATATTGTTAATTTGAGAATTTATGCATAGAGGGCACTCGGTTTATTGGGTTGTGGACTGTGAGGGTCTACTCCGATCATGACGGATGTCCTTGTGAGTTATGGGAAAAAGGGGTTATTTTGAACCCTTGGAAGGTTATTAGCCTAGTACAGTGCGATCAAAATCGTCTGGAGATCTGTGGATGGATCTAATAAGAACGTGGGCTCTGCATCAGGCCAGATGTGTTAATTTCAGCAATGCGCTCCTTATGGAGGAGTACTTGGATGTTGGATGTTATTTCATCGTCGGCTATTTCATGTGATGCTATATTGAGTCGTGTGAGTTGTGAGACGACTCGCTAAATTTCTTATGTATTGAGGTTCCATCTAGCGTCGGTGTTATGTGAGCATGATGTCTCTTGAGATTCAGATCATATCGCACCTCTATTGTGTTTGAGTTTTGTAGCCTATGACGCTATATGTCTTGTCACGACCCATTTCCATACTAGGTCATGAAGGCGCCCAACACCGTTGTCGGGCAAGCCAAGTGCGGAAAACATTTCTAACTTCTTATATTAAATTTTATCAGAATTTAAGTGAGATGAATACTCCAGTTAGATTCAAACCAAAAGTGATAGGTAAAGTGAGTAACATAATAATAAAACCACACACACACACACACACACACACACATATATATATATATATATATATATATATATATATCATGCGCACCGAGGTCGACGACCCGCTCCAACAGAAAATAAACTGTGCACTACCGAGGGTCGAACGACACGAACCATAGATGCATCTATTTTCATCGAGGCGATCGGCCCGCTCCATAAATATCACGAAAACATCAAGAATGCACACAATGGCTCATGTATACACAAGGAAACTCTTACAAAGTTCAACAAGTTCATATATTCACTTTTTTATTTCTCTCAAGTCTCTAGCATATTATAAATGATCATATTGACAATTTAAATAGAAGAAAACTCCAAATTAGGCATGATGTGGGTCCTAAACTACCCAAGCAATTAATATCATAGTAGCTATGCACGGACTCTTGTCACCAAATACGTACGTAGCCCCCGCATTTAGTAGTAAATTCTCATTTATTATACCTGTGAGCACGTGATTTTTGCCCTATACAAGAATTACTCCCAAAAATTCCAAGTAAAATAGTTTTGTGTTGTGTGTTATTTTGGGAATTTTTGTGTTATTTTTCTTTTATTGTTTGCGTTTGCGTGTGCATGTCTATTTGTTTAAATCGATGAAAATACAAAAATATGTCGCATTTGCATTTTAAGATTTAATTGTACAATTAGGAGTAATTAAGTTTGTTTTACAAAAATAAAAAAATCACAAAAATATGTATTTTTGCATTTTTAGCATTTAAGGTCAAATTGTGTGATTTTATTTTAATTAGTGTTTAATTATGTGTGATAAATATTATTAAGAGTTAATTAGTATTTTTAAGATAATTTTGGATTTTATAATTTAATCTAGGATTTTTAGAATTTGGAAATAAAAGGAAGGAAAATAAAAGAAAAGGAAAAAATGAAATAGAGAACAAAATCGGACCAGGCCCAGAACACTGTCTTTACCCGGTCCAAGCCAGCCAATCTCACAGACGTCCAAACGACGTCGTTTTTGTCACGCTCGATCTGGGCCGTTGGATTAAATTAATCCAACGGTTGAGACCCCATATCCTCACCCGATCCATCACCGACCCGTTTTCCCCGACCCAGCCCCAATTGTGCAAAACGACCCCGTTTACATTAGTGGTTTAATCAGAGCCGTTGGATTCCAATCATCCAACGACCCTAATTAAACCATCGATTTAATATACCCAAAATCAGACCCCCCCAACCAAATCCCTCACCCCTTCGTCTCTCTCTCAGACCCCTCAGAGACCTGACCTGACTCCGCCGCCCTCCGCCCACCGGAAATCGCCCACGGCGGCGGATGGTGGCCAAATAACTTCATCTTCACACCATAGAACCACCAAACCATCCCCTCTCCAAATCTATACTCATCTTGCCTAGAATCATCCCAGGCCGTCTCGAATCTTCAATCAAAGGTTCGAGGAAAACCCTAAAACTACCCAACCAGTCCCAAGTTCATACCCCAGCTCCACCTGACCTCCCACGTCCCAAATTACACCCCACTTTTGTTCGAATCCCACCAGAGCCCGTCGAATATCAATTCAAAGGTATGAACCCTAGCGCCGCCATGAGATTCCCTGGTGGTGGCGCCATCACCAAACCCTCCCAAAGTTACACCAGTTAACCTCTAGACTACCCTCGTCCCAAATCCCATGAGGTTTCAGCTCGAATCGAGTTGGAGGTTGTCGAATGTTAAATCGATTGAAGAGACCTAAAAAGCCAAAACCTGGAACCTGCCTGAGTAAAAGGAAAATTTGAGGCTCTTAAATCGACCTTAGTCGACTGTTTTTAGTCGAGAACACTCGATTAAGGTCCGTTTGGACCTCAAAAAGTTCGAGTCAAAGTCGATGAGAGCAGAGTTCATGTGGTTTCTAATTTTCGAGGTATTTCCTCTCCTCCTCTGTTCTATGTTTGTTGGGGAATTAGATCTCATAAATAATTGAAGTAGTGGAAACTACACTAATGCATGTTTTTAGGATTGAAATGAGCACTACTTAATATAAATAATAGCACTAGCTTAGTGGAAGATTTTAAAATGAAAAGATAATTTGATAATGGGAATGGCACTAAGTTAGTGGTTAATTAAAGAATGCAAAAAGGGAGATTAGTAGGAGATTAAGAACTAATTAGTTGCCTATTTAAGATACAATCTGAAAGAGAGAAAGGAGAGAGGTCTTTTGAGCATCAAAAGAGAGAAAAGATAGAACTGAAACATAAAAAGGGAAGTAAAAGAAATATGGCTTAGACAGGGAACTTCTTCAGATTCTTAGAGCCAAAAACACTTAAGAAAAACTAAAAAGCTAAGAGTGGGGAAGGGGAGCTTTTTTGATCAGTAAAAGACAGATTTTAAGAGAGAGTTTTAGGAGACAACATTTTTGAGAGTTTTGGGGATCATTTTTTTAGAGTCTTAAACAGGTTGAAAGTAATAGGAATTCATATAGCGAGATGGCTGAGAGTTTGAGAACATACAAAAATATAGATACATACACTTGGTTCCATTGTTCCATGGAAGAAATTCAGAGTTCTAGACTGAGTTGCAATCTCCAGTTCAGTTCTGTTTACTGAAATGTTTAAGGTTCATTGGTTGATCTCCTGTTGCTTGCCGGTGATTATTTGTTGTTTCTGTTTTGGTGTCACAACTGATTTTGGGCTGTTGGCTGAGGGTTATTTTGGTTTGCTGCTGTGTGGAGTTGATCTGTGGGCTTTCTGTTTGGTTTGAACATTTCTGGGTCGTTTGATCTTGTATCTAGGCTGCTGTTGATTCCTGCTTGCTATTACTGCTGTTTGAACTGCTGAATATCAGTTTGATTACCTACTGCTGATCTCTTCTCTTCCTTTTCTATTCTGCTTCCAGGTATTCATCTCCACTTTGAGTGATGTATATATTCAAATTGAATGAAGCCTAATTGAGGAGAATTTGAAGTGCAAATGTTCACTACTGCTTTAGCTCCCCTCCCTATATTCATTCTGGATGTTTAAATCTTGTTAGATTGAACAAGTGGAACTTGTTTAAATTGGTATAATATGGACAGTAATTAGGACTTTAAAATTACTTGGACTGTTACTTTGAATTTTCAGTTTGTAGTAGTTGTTGAGATGTGTAATCGTATATAATTGCATCATTTGAACTAGAAGGCTGTAGTATTATAGCACATGATCTGAAATAATGGGACTGTCATATAACAAAATTGTCAAGTTGAGTCGAGTGTATCTCAGATTCGTATGAAGCTGTTTTATTTCGTTGGTGTTATCTCAACCCAGTATGAAATTCGAAATAGGTATCAATCAAGTACAAATCTGATTAGGTATCATGTCATAACTTTGTTAATTCACTAGCACATCCAGGTAGTAGTAGTAGAAGAGGTTATTAAAGCTAATGAATACGTGATTAAGCTATGTTTGTGATAGCCTCCGTGTAATTTGATTTCTGTGTGCATCTTAGTAGCCCCAAAACATGGAAAAAGTCAAAAGGGCTTAGGATTGAACTGGTATTAGTTTAATAGTCCATTGTTGGACCGTGTGGGATGCGATGGCTTATACAGATGGCCCAGACCTCATGCTTGTAGCAAACATGTCAAGGCAGTTTGGCCCAGCTCGTTTCTGGACAAATATTGAGGTCTCAACACCTTTAAAGTCTTGGTTTAATTGATTATCACAAATTCAAAAGCACTGGGTCTTAAATAGGGCTCACTAATTAGGACCTCTGTTCTGTTATTGAAAAACAAAAGTATATATAGAAAATCATAGTCACTTTTAGGCTTGCCCTTTAAAATAGTAAATGAGACGAGCCTTGTCAAATAAAACTACAAATTGCAGGGCCCTCACTAAATGTTGTATTAATTTTTAGACTTCGGGATGTGCCGTTTAGTGAATTTCATGGCCCTCCCCAAAGATAATAATGCGTTAGTCTCTTTAAGCGTGTGTTTTAATAACATTACCTTCCTAAACTCGGGTGCGCATTTATGTGACCCAAATCCGAATCTCAACGGAGTTGGAATGTGTCAAAAACACGGGTGCATTTATGTGACGTGGTTCGAGACGCGTTCTCACGATGTTGTAATTCTTAATAATAATAATAATAATAATAATCAAAAGCGGTTAAAAGGTAAAAATGCACATAGGTTTGAACATGTACTAAAATCAGATAATTTAGCCGAATATAACAGCTAAGCGACCGTGCTAGAACCACGGAACTTGGGAATGCCTAACACCTTCTCCCAGGTTAACAGAATTCCTTATCTGGGTTTCTGATTCGTAGACTGTAATATAGAGTCAACTTTTTCCTCGATTCGGGATTCCAACCGGTGACTTGGGACACCATAAATCTCTCAAGTGGCGACTCTGAATCTCTTAATAAATGAACACCGTTTCGATTGTCCTTTAATTGGAAAAACTCCCTTTATCACACCCTCTGCGGGGCGCAGTAGTGGTAAAAAGGAGGTGTGACAGCTCTGGCAACTCCGCTGGGGATAATACCCAGAACCACTGGTTCAGGGTTAGAAATACGAGCTTGAAATAATTGTTGTATTTGGCTTATTTATTATCTGATTTTTATTTGATGTTGGCTTAAATGTGCTAAATGTTGCTTTTTACCGCTTTGGTAATTTTTGAACTGTGTATATAAACTGCCTTCTCACGCACCCCTTCTGAGTCTTCTTGAAATTAAAATTTGACATTTGCTTGACATAGCCCGCTTTCTTTGAGATAGCTGAGGTGCTTGGCACCCGGCGAAGGATTTAGTTACGCATGCTTTAGGCGGGGAGCACGACCAGTTAAGCCGGAAAGCAATGCTACCGGTACACTGAGCCTCCTCGGCTCGAGTTGTCCGCTGGAGTAAACCAGTCTAGATACTTTCTCCCATAAGATTTTAACCTAGAATAACTTAGCCTCATGTCGGATCCCTAGTAGGAATGCTTGTTTGCATCATGTGTATTTGACTTAGGAGATTCAACACAGGGGTTAGATCTGTCTAGGACAGGTGTACCTGAAATGAAAAAGACCATCCTGATGCATCTTACTTGCTACTTGTGCATTCATTTGCTTCAGGGTTGCATGTTGATCGTTTTTTTTTAAATAATGAGACGAGACTTAAAGAAAAATGAAAAAAATGGAAAAAGAAAAACGTTTTTGAAAAAAAAGAAGGAATTTATTTTAAGGAAAAATCAGGATTTGAAAATGATAGCAAAAAATTTTCTGTTTTCCATTTTGAAAAAAAAAATATATATATATATAGTTGATTTTATTTCCGCCATGTCTGGCAGAACTACGTAAGTTTGATTCTCACCGGATGTGGGATACATAGGCAACTCATATCGGGTTCAACTATTTGAAAAATTATTTGAAAAAAAGAAGGGAGAATTTTTATAGGATAAATAAATGTCGTTGTTTTTCCATAAGTAAAGGTGATGCCGTTTTTATCAAGTATAGCCAAATGTTCCCGAAAGGGACGCCGGAAGGCTGACTTTGCATAAACGACCACCTTTTGTTATTTTTTAGGTTTTGGCCGGTAAGCCAACGCAGCCTTAAAATCTTCGTCCCCGAGGTGCTGAAAGGCCGTGTTTGCGGAACCAGGTCTTGTATTTAATTTGAAAAAAAAAGAGTCAGTGGGCAAGTGAATGCCGTTGTGATTTTTGGTCAAAATAAGCCGAGCCAGCTTCCGCAATGTATTAAACCGTTCTTGTCGAGATGGCCTTAGAGTATCTTTCAGTTGTCGAAAGGCTGTTTTCGTAAAAGAACGGACAAGTTTGTAAAAGTGTCATAAAATAGATCCTCCCCAGCCTCAAAATTCATGAGAAATTTGGAAGGGGCCACGTTTGCAAAAATAGCCATTTGGTTGAAATTGGCAAACACAGAAAAGGAAGCTGGCCGTTTGTTTTTGAGTTTGTAATTATTTTGATCAGAATATATGGGTTGTTTGATTTTGTAGGTCATCTTTAAACCTTTGAAACCCAGCCGGTTTTATTATGAAAATTGAAAATTCCAAAAAATGTTTCATTGTTGTCTACCTTTTATCGGTCCGAACTACGCAAGGTCTGATTCATGCGGGGACATGATACGTAGGCAATCCACATAAGATTCGACCACCACTAAAAAAAAGGGAATAGTAGAAAAATAAAAGAGAATGAGAAATAAAGGAAAAAGGGGTACAATTATAAGAAGCTGGAATGCCGCACGTAACTGAAGCAATATGCATGATAGAAAGGTTTAACTGCCTAGGTGCATTGCATCCCTGATATGTGCTTACATATCTGTCGAATGCCCTAACGCTAACGTGATGGCTTCATTTTGGTGTGTTCATATCAGAAGGGTGGTTGGTTGTGGTTTCAAAGTGATAACTCTTCCCTGCAACACAAAGGCCAAGAATAATGACAGAGAACCTCAGAACTGAGTGGGATGGTACCGATGCCCGACAACAGCTGGTTGAACAGAACAACGGGTTGGTAGAAGAAGTGAAAATGTTGAGACAGCACGTGGCAGACATGTATCAGGCATGGATGGCTTGGAAAGCGCCACCCCCACCACCACCTAGCTTCCTAGACTCCATCTTTGCCCAAACACCTAACCCAATAACGGATGATCCTCCGTACTCTCCAGATCTACCCGCTTATGACAGTTTTCCCTGCCACCCGAGTAGCTCTATCACTCGTCGTCCAACTATATTTTCCCAACGCTACTCCCCTCACCAACACTACTTCTCTCCATGGGACCCCCAAAATCATACCTCACTTTCCAAATACCCAGCTCCACAAAATGCCCATCCATCCCCTCGAGCATACCGAAAGCCTCCTGGATCAGGTTTTAGGCCAAATCAGGCATTTAGGAACGAGAGGTTGCTGAAATATGAAAAGGCCCTCACCCCTATTAGAGAATCTTATGCAAGTCTGTTTGAAAGGCTAAAGCATGCTGGCCTGATTGAGCCACTCCCCGGATATACTCCAGACCGACATGCAAGAAACTTTGATCCTACTGCACAATATGCATACCACTCCAATGTCCGGGGGCACAACATCGAGAGCTGCCGTTCGTTGAAGAGAGAAGTAGAAAGAATGGTCCACGAAGGAGCAGTTGTGATCGACGACGGGAGTAAAGAGCATGCGATTCCTCTTGGGATATTGACTAAAGCTGAGGATGTTGAAGCAGATAGTGGTCTTGGCAATATTGACGCGAGGCCCAGTGGCTAAGATGCCGTGTTTGGTGATTGGGAAGATGCTCCATTCTTTGGTTAGTCGGAATAGAGCTTTGGTGGTTTATTTTGTGGTCATTTTTGTCTGTCCGGGTTATTTTAAGGTTGTGATCCGGATATTTTCTTGTGTCAAACCCTATTATCCTTCCATTTTGTAACAGCGGTTTGCTTAGTTTTGTCCAGGTTTTGTACTCTGGTTTGTTTTGCTTATTTTGTTATTCGAACCGTTTCACCGTTAGTCTAATGCAAATTCCGATCTTTATTATTTCTAGTCATTTTCTTTGTTTAGTTCTTTTATCCTTTTGTTGTGTCTTTTGTTCAAACGCCGATTCTAGTGACATGACGTGCGCACACAGTTCAGGCCTAATCTTAAAAGTTAATCACGAAACCATTGGGAGGTGATCGGGACATATAAAGGAAATAAGAACGGTCTGAGAATATTTGGAGCCCGAGTCATGTGAAACTGGGGCAAGTAAAACATAAAGAAAACCGTAAAGGCAAGCTGGCCAAATTGACAGGGGTCATTCATGATAATGAAAATGAGAGTGTTGCCCAACGGTGCTTTAAAAATGACAAATGAAAAAGTGAATGTGCGAATAGGGCACAATCAGAAGATATGACAAATGTTAATCGTGTTGTTGGTGCTTGGAATGTTTTGAAGATTGGAATGACGAAGGTATTTTATTTTGCTAACTAAACACTTTGTCCTTCGTTAACCCTTTGAGCCTTATTTGTTTTCTTTCATACCCCTCGTTCGGAATCAGTAGCAAATATTAGAAACACAAACATGGAAGATTAAAAAAAAATAAAAAAATAAAAAAAAGAGATAAAGAAAAAGTAAAAGAAAAGAAAAATGAAAAGGAAAACTAGAACAACGAGGAATTGGGAACTACGTTTGACCTGATTCCTCAAAGAGGATACGTAGGCGCTTCACAGCTTGGTCATAATGTAGCATAGTGTAAATAAAATCCTAAAATCCCCAAGCGAGAAACTGGGGCAAAATTTGTGTTTATCATAAATAAACCTAGTTCTGAAGGTTGTAATTTTGAACCCAAATTGATTTGTTTTGAGCCTTTTAATACCCTTTCTTTCTAGTCCTATCCAAATCCTACATTACGGTCCAAAGAAAGACCTTCCGATCAGTCTTCAAAAGAGGCCAAGTCAGACAAATGAGAGAGTCTTATCAGAACATAACGCTCTGATTCCCAACAGAAAAGACTCGAATTCCCAGTAGAATAGACTCCGGTCCCCTACAGAAAAGAAATATGAGAGAGTCTTAGCGGCAACACCCCAATCCCCAGCTGAGAGAAATAAAAACGAGAGAGACTTGATAGTGAAAACCTTCGGGCACTACAAGTCGAATAAGGGAGAGAATCAGATGGAAATCACCAGACAAAGATTGTGAAAGGCGAATTAATGACGGAGGATAGGCTACATGTGCATGTCATGACCATTAGAGTTGGTATTCGCGTTTGATAGGTTTTTATTTCATAGTTTTCCTTATTAGAGATTCATCATTTTCCTCTATCTTTTATTTTTCCTTTTATCTTTCTCCTTTCATCGAAAAATTCCCCAACAGAGTCTGTTTGGTCAAAACAAGTGAGAAATGACTTCAAAATCTGCCATCAGCTTTCCAATTATGCAAGACAGAGTCTGTTTGGAACATCCAAGTGGCATAAGTCAGTAGGAACAAGCGCAAGGCCAGTGCCCAGAAGAATATTCCCCAGCAAGAGGAGATTGACAAAAGGATGGACCAGTGTCAAGAAGGATATTCCCCGCAGGAATCAAAGGTTATAGACCTCAAAGCCAAGGCCCATGGACAAATCGAGAAAAAAACCAATGCGGAGAGCGATGTGAATGATTTGGGAAATTCATATGAGACTCATAGGTCAGGGAAATGCTCGTTCCCGAGCTATGCCACAAAAGAAGAGGGACATCCCTAGCAGAAAAGGGTATCTTCAGTGACACGGATGAATGAAGAAAGTGGTTTATCAGCAAAACATTGCAAAATCTTCCAAGGGAACCGACTGTCATGGAAAAGATACGGGGTCAGATAAGAGGATAAAAATGGGAAACAACGGTGAGAGGTTTGTGAAGAAGGAATCGTCAAGAAGGGCGGAAGTTATTGGCCAAGTTTCAAGATGGCCAGACGATGCAAAGCAGGGCAAGTCATTCTAAGACCAACAGGAATATCATCCCCAGCAAATAACATCATCCCCAGCAAGTTTTGATAGTGTAATGGAATGCAGAGTAGGGAAGGAGAAAAGGAGAACCATCCCCAGCAGGAGCATCACAACCAACCACCACGTTTTAAACTGACCAAAATTTTCTTTGATTTGAAATAGGGATGGGGAATGTCATTGATGGCAGAGAGGCATGATACAAGAAAGATTATCAAACTGGGGTAGAAAATTTTCTTTCCATTTTGAAAATTTTCTGGAAATCAGATATCCATTTGGGGAAGAAGGAAGATAGGACGAGTCTTAAGGGAAGTAGTCTTTGAACCAGTATTATCCCCAGCAGTTTTGGAGGAAGGAAAACACCAGCTTTAAGAGAAGTCATCTTGGAAGAAGCCAGATGACACAAGGGAAGTGGTCTTTGAACCAGTGTTATCCCCAGCAGTGTTGAAAGAAGGAGAATAATAAGTTTTGATCCCCAGCGGACAGAAACAAAGGATGAAACTTGTGTCATCCCCAGCAGTTTGCAAATGAAGCACCAGTTTTGAAGGAATGAAAATTCCCCGGCATGGTTATCCCCAACAGCTTTCAGAGGAACGAAACACAAGTTTTTGAAGGTGTAAGATAACATAGTTTCGAAAAAAATTTAAAAAAATCCCCGAGCAGCGTTATCCTCAACAGCGTTATCCCCAGCTGAAAACATTTTTATCCCCAAAAGTGTTGAGAGAAAATAAAAGTTTTGAAGGAAGTAGTTTTGAAAAAAAAAAGGGGAAGAAAGGAGATTCCTGGGAAGAAAGGAGATTCCCCTAGCAATATTATCCACGGCAGATAAGTAAATAATTCCCCAACAGTGTTATTCCCAGCAGTTTCAAGGGAGGACAACACGAGTTTTTAAAGGAAGCAGTTCTGAAAGAAGGTAATTTAGGTAGAAGGAAATGGTCCAGGAGGCAGGAAGGAACGACGACGAGGAATACATTTTGAGTTGAAGTTGAAGTCGGGAGCCCGCCCGTATAATAGAGGAATACATTTATGAAGTTGTTGTTGAAGTCAGAGCCCACCTGAAGAGAAGAATGACGTTTTATTTCAAAGATGTTGTTGAAGTCAGGAGCCCGCCTGAAGAGAGGAATGGAGTTTTATTTTCCAAGTTATTGTTGAAGTCAGGATGACCGCCTGAAGAGAGGAATGGCGATTTATTTTCAAAGTTGTTGAAGTCAGGAGCCCGCCTGAAGAGAGGAATGACGTTTTATTTTCCAAGTTATTGTTAAAGTCAGGAGCCCGCCTGAAGAGAGGAATGGCGATTTATTTTCAAAGTTGTTGAAGTCAGGAGCCCGCCTAAAGAGAGGAATGACATTTTATTTTCCAATTTATTGTTGAAGTCAGGAGCCCGCCTGAAGAGAGGAATGGCGTTTTATTTTCCAAGTTATTGTCGAAGTCAGAAGCCTGCCTGAAGAGAGGAATGACGATTTATTTTCAAAGTTGTGGTTGAAGTCAGGAACCCGCCTGAAGAGAGGAATGACGATTTATTTTCAAAGTTGTTGGTTGAGGACGGGAGCCCGCCCGTATAATAGAGGAATACATTTTAGTCTTTACATTTCAAGTCTTGAAGTCAGTAACCCGCCGGGAGAGCAGAAGGTTACAACAGAAAATCCCCAGCATAAATTCAAATTCAGAAATCTGAAGGAAGGCAACAATGGTCGGAAGAAGGTAGTTCAGGTTTCGAAGGAAAAATAATTCAAAGCTCACAAGAAGAAAATAAGCAGTTCAAGTTCGGCAATCAAGAGAAGCCGATGAGCCAAGTCAGAAATAAAGAAACAGTAGAGGAAAAAAGGCCACAAGAAACACATGAAAGAGCAAGTTTAAGAGCTAAATAAGATCTTGTAACTCATAGACTAGTTTAGTCTAGCTTCTTATTTTCTTTCTATCCTGGTGTAATAAGGAGGTCGGCAAGCAGTAGCCGCAGCAGCAACATCAGTAACAGTAAAACCACAATTCCACGGTAGTCCCAGCTACCAAAACTTCCCGAACTACATTGACCTGATTCCGTTTTAGCCAGGGATATGTAGGAGACCTTTTTGAAGCAAAGGTTCGGTCAAATCTTTCAAAGAATGCTTCACACGGAGTACTCAAATGGGCAAAAATCACTCGTATCTACTCACTTTATCTTTGCGCGAAAACTCTTCGTGTTTTCGGGCAAAGAGGGGCAGCTGTGAGCACGTAATTTTTGCCCTATACGAGAATTACTCCCAAAAATTCCAAGTAAAATAGTTTTGTGTTGTGTGTTATTTTATGGATTTTTGTGTTATTTTTCTTTTATTGTTTGCGTTTGCGTGTGCATGTCTATTTGTTTAAATCGATGAAAATACAAAAATATGTCGCATTTGCATTTTAAGATTTAATTGTACAATTAGGAGTAATTAAGTTTGTTTTACAAAAATGAAAAAATCACAAAAAAATATATATTTTTGCATTTTTAGCATTTAAGGTCAAATTGTGTGATTTTATTTTAATTAGTGTTTAATTATGTGTGATAAA
>MU683785.1:0-15064 GCA_026770625.1 Nicotiana glauca
TGTAGTTTAAAAGGAGAAAGACTGATTTTAGTAATGTCAAGTAGGGCATATTTGTTCGACAATGTTCAGCTCTAATATGGTTTGGCTTTGAAGTTTATTCCAATCATTATCTCACTGTACTTCAAATTTTAACCCCAGCATGTGATTTAAAAAGGAAGTCTCAGAGTCTTTAAGTAAAAGTAGTAAACTAGTTGATTGATTTTNTTTGACAAAATAATCACCTGAACTTGGTCACAGGCCTGTAATACTCCACTTTGGTGCACCTGCTCGGAAATAGTTTTAGGCAATTGGTTAAGTAGACTGAGGGCACAGGGGTTCGATCCCTGGATCTTCACAAGTGCAGCTCGTGTGTTTCAAATAATTTGGGCCAATCCTAGGCCCAATGACTGTGGATGTGGAAGCTTTAGTCCACGGCATACATGTTATGCAATCTGGGCCTTTTGGGTCCATGATTAATGTTCCCTCCTTATTTTTGGTTGTTTGAACTTGGGCTTGAACTCAAGGCCAGAAATTTACAACATTAACCAATTAGGATACTTAGAGACAAATAATATAGAAAATTATAGCTTGCTTTAGAATGGACCTTTAAATGAAAACTGAGATGAGCCTCGCCAAATAAGAAATATAAAATTGCGGGGCCCTCAATAAGTATATATATATTAAAATACTTAGAAATTCGGGAGGGCCGTTTAGCGAATTTCACGGCCTTCCCCAAAATAACAATGAAATAGACTCTTTAGGCACGATTTTAATAAAATTACATTACTAAACTCGGGTGCACATTTATGTGACCCAAATCCAAATCTCAACGGAGTCGAAATGCGTTGACAACCACGGGTGCATTGATGTGACGTGATTCGAGATGCGTTTTCACGACGTTGCAATTCTCATTAGAATAATAATAAAAGCGGTTTACGAATAAAAAGCACATAAGTTAAAACATGTTTTGAAATCAGATAAAATCAAATACAACAGTTGAGCGACCGTGCTAGAACCACGGAACCCGGGAATGCCTAACACCTTCTCCCGGGTTAACAGAATTCCTTACTCGGATTTCTGGTTCGCGGACTGTTAACAGAGTCATAATTTTCCTCGGTTCGGGATTCAACCGATGACTTGGGACACCATTAATCTCCCAAGTGGCGACTCTGAATCTTAATAATAAATCCCGTTTCGATTATCCTTTAAGTGAAAAAACTCCTTTATACCCTTCCGGGGGTGTAGTGAAAAAGGAGGTGTGACAGCTCTGGCGACTCTGCTGGGGACACAAACCCAGAACTTCGGTTCAAGGTTTAAGAATTCGAGCTTAGAATAATTGTTCTGTTTGGCTTTATCTTATTTTCCTACATGTTTTCCTGCTAAATGTGCTAAATGCTTTACCGCTCTGATATTATTTGAACTGTATATATAAACTGTGCCGAAACCCTTCTCTTCTCACCTCTTGGGATGTGCTTACTGGTTGAGACTCCCTATTATGTTAGTGTCATACCTTGAAATAAGAAAGAGGCTGGACAAGTTACTAAGCCGGACGATCTCGCGGGTCCCCGGTACGTAACCCCCTCCTCGACTCAAGTTGTCCGCTCGGGTACACAGTCTATAACCCATACCCAGGATTTGAACCAAGAATAACTTGACTTCATGCCTGATCCCTAGTAGGAGCGCTTATTTGCATCACGTGCATTTGACTTAGGGGACTCAACACAGGGGTGGGGTCCGTCTAGGACAGGTAACCTGAAATGAACAGACCATCTTGATGCATCATATGTACTACATGTTGCATTTATTCGAGGTAAAAGGGTCATTTGGCGGACTAATGATAGTTGAGGGCAAATAAAAAATGAAAAAGAAAAAAAAAGGGTGAGGTGTGAAAATAAAGCAAGTAGGGCCCAGCTTGGTTTTTGTTACATTTTTTTTATTAAGGAAAAAGACAAAAAAAAATATATACGAGAAAAATTCAAAAAGATTTTATACTTTTTCATCATTTTCAGAAAACCAAAAATCAAAAAAAAAAAGATGAAAAGAAAATTCAAAAAGGTTTTGCATGTTTCGTCATTTTTCAAGAAAAAACAAAAAAAAAATATGTTTCTCTACATTAGTTGTTTTTTAATTCTCGCCCGTATCCAATCTGCCCGAACTACGTTGGTTTGATTCTCAACGGATGTGAGATACGTAGGCAACCCTCATCGGGTCCAACCATCCCTTTTCAAAAATAGCCAAATAATGGTAAAAATTTTAAACGGTTGTCAAAATAAGTCGGGTGACGCCATTCTTGTTGGAAAATAAGCCGAATGTCCCTAAAAGGGCGCCGGAAGGCCGTTTTTGCAAGAACAGCCACCTTGAGTCATTTAAATCGGTTTGCGGGCACAGCCTTAAAATCTCCCTTTTGGAAGTACTGAAATGCCATATTTGCAAAGCCGAGTCTTTGTTGTCTTAAATAAGATTTTTGAAAAATAGCCACTTTTCTTTCAAAATAAGTCATTACATGGACAGTTGACATTGAAATCTTCTCAGTCTTGCGCAAGGCCATGGCGATGCCGAGTGATGCCCCGTGGGCCTCAGGGTTTGAAGTTTTGATGTATTCCCAGTTAATTGAGTCTGAATTTTGTTTTTGAGTACTCTCCTTCTGAGAAAAAGAAAAAGAAAACAAATAGTCTAGTAGCTTTAGTAATCGCGGTTGTTAGTTATGAAAATTGACAAATCCCAAAAATTATCTCCTTATTTTGCATATAATTTGCAAGAACTATGCTTGGTCTAATTCATGCGGGGTCATGATACGTAGACAATCTCCATAAGATTCGACCATAACCAGAAGAAAAAAGGAAAAAGAGAGAAAAAAAACCACAAAAAGGCAATAGCGGAAAAACAAGAAAGAAAGAAAAGAAAAATCAAGAAAGGAAGAAAATAGGCAAGAGTGAAAAGAAGAAACAAAGAAGAAGGAAAAATAAGAAAAACAAAGGAGGAGAAAGTTTGCAATTGGAAATAAGGAAAAGTCGGGATGACGCATGCGACCGATCAAAAGCTGTTACCAATATGTTAAATGCCCTAATGCTAATGTGGTGGTTTCATTTTGTCATGTCATTCCAGAAAGGTGGTTGGTTTGTGGTTTTAAAGCGGTAATTATTCGTTGCAATACAAGGATAAAAGGCAATGGCGAACGACAATAGAACTAAGTTGGTTGATATTGGTGCCCGACATCAGTTGGTTGAACGAGATAATGGGTTGGGTGAAGAGGTGTGGATGTTAAGACAACACGTGGAAGACATGTACCAAGCCTGGATAACTGGGAAGGCACCACCCCCTCCACCACCGATTTTTCCAAATGCTGCCCTTACCCAAGCTCCAAACACATCGCCAAATGATCCTCCATATTCTCCAGATACACCCACTTATCACAATTTTCCCAACTGCCCTAATAACTCCATCACTCATCGTCCAGTTACATCTTCCCGAAATTACTCCCATGTCATATCCATTACCCCAAACAATGAATACCCACTCAAAGCTCACCAAACCCAATATCACCCCCTAGAGGGTACCCGCAAGGTCCTCAATTCATAAAAGAAGAGCTTCCGGGATGAGCAGCTTCGTGCTAGAAAAGAAAGGGTTACGGGAAGAGAAGAGCGAGATGGGGTACCCAGGAAGTTGAAAAGCACAGAACAGTCCTTCAAGGACAAGCGAAGAGTGGAAGGCTAGGGCAGTATGCTCGCAGGGTTCAAAGTACCAAAATTTAACTTGTACGATGGGCGTGGAGATCCGGTGGCCCACCTGAGGGTCTATTACAACAAAATGAGGATTGTTGGGGAGAAAGATGACGTAATGATGGCATATTTCAGTGAAAGCCTAACTGGGGCAACCTTGGACTGGCATACCCATCATGATGTTTATAAGTGGCTTACATTGGGAGATATGGCTCAGGATTTTGTCTGATATTTTTAGTGTAAATCGAGTGTTACATCAGACCGCTCCTCGTTATCTAAAATGGAAAAGGGGCTGGAGGAAAGCTTTAATGAGTTTGGGCTCAGATGGAGGGAGCAAGTTGCTCGAGTCAGTCCTCCGATTAATGAAGAAGAAATGGTCGAGCTTCTTCTACAGGCCCAAGGACCCACCTACTACAGTCATTTGATCCCGGCCCTGGGAAAGCCTTTCAATGATGTGCGAAAAAAGGGGGGAGCTAGTAGAAAAAGGAATCAAATCAGGCAAAATCGTGAGTAGTTCGAAAGCCATTCAGAACGTGCTAGTAAGCTTGGTTGGAAGAAAGAGGAACAGAAAAGACAATCTGATCGGTCTTCTTGATCAACACTTCCAGCCTCGACATCGTCCCTATAGTTATCCTTGTGCACAGAACTTCCAAAGTCGCCCATCACAGTACCCAGCTCCTCCAAATACCTAGATACCCTCACGAGCATATCGAAAACACCCCGGATCAGGTTTTCGGCCCAATCCATCATTTAAGGATAAGAGGTTACGGAAGAAGAAAACATTCACTCCATTGGGAGAATCATACGCCAAGCTGTTCCAGTGGTTAAAGACACTGGACATGTTGAATCCGATTCAGATAAAAGCGTCGAACCCTCCTCCAAAGAAGTTTGATCTTTCTCAAAAGTGCGCATACTGCTCAGGTGCCCTGGGGCACGACATAGAGAAATGTTGGAATCTGAAGAATGCAATTCAGAAGCTTATTGATACAGGTGACATCGTCGTGCAAAGTCCAGATGTAGCAAACATTGGCCAAAGTCCATCTCCCGTGCATAATGAGACGCGTATGGTGGGTATGATTGATCATAAGAATGATCCGGCAGAACAAATCCAGAAGCAGTTTGCTCAGAACAACTTGATGGGGACTTGTGAAAATTCTAGCAGTCTTGGCGTGAAATTTAGTGGCTAAGATGCCATGCTGGGTAATTAGGAAGACGCTCCATCTCTTGAAGTTTTGGTGGTTTATTTTGTTGTCATTTCTGTTGTCCGGGTTACTTCAGGGTTGTAATCCGGATATTGTCTTGGACTCAAACCCTTCTATCTTTTCACTTCGCTTTGTTTAGTCATAATAGCTTGTTTAGTGCCATCTAGATTTGTTCAAGGGCTGTAACTAGTTTAGGTTGCTTGTTTTGTTGTTTCAGCCCTTTCACCGTCACGTCTAATGCAATTCTCTGTTTCCCACCATTTCTAGTCATTTTATTTAGTTCCCTTCTCCTGTTACAACTCTTTTATGCTGGTTCTAGTGACATGACATGCACGTATAATTCTCAGCCTGGTTTTTAAAAGTCAGTTTAGTAATGAAGCAATGAAACAATGTTGAAGATGTAAGGACATTCGAGGGAAATAAGTAAAGGCTTTGAGATCACTTCGAGCCCAAATCAAGTGAAACTAGGGGCAGATAGAACATAAAGAAATACTGTTAAAATGCATCATGTCGCATCGGTTTGAAGCCAAAGGCAAGTTTTCCCAAAGCTTATAGGGACTGTTCGTGGTACCGAGACTGTTTTCCACTGGTTCCAGGTAATTGACAAATACATAAGGCAAATATGTGAATCAATCAAAAGGTATTATGTGTGTTTTCCTCAGCTTGTTTAACTGTGTAGTTTGTATTTGGCATGTTTTGGAGATTGGAATGACGAAGGTATTTTATTCTGCTATCCAAACACTTTACCCTTTGTTACCCCTTTGAGCCTCAGTTATTTTCTTGCATACCCCTCTTTCGGATTCAATAATAAAACTCGTAAGCCCGAGCAGGGAAAGTAAGCGGAGAAACACGAGAAAAACAGTGAAAAAGAAAAGAACAAAGAAAAATGAAAAAAAAGAAGAAAAAAAAAAGAAAAAGAAAAGGAGAGAAAAGAAAAGAAAAGAGAAAAGAATAAAAAGAAAAGAAAAGAAAAGAGAAAAGAAAAAGGAAAGAAAAGAAAAGAAAAGAAAAGAGACAAGAAATGAAAAGAAAGAAAAAGAAAAGTGGAAGAAAGGAAAGATCGCAACAACAAATGTAGTCGCCTGAACTACGTTTGACTTGATCCCGAAAGGGTACGTAGGCAGAGTCTCTCTGAGGTTCAGTCACACCGAAATAAAAGTCCCAAAAGTCCCCCAAAAGGAAACTGGGGCAGAAGTTGTGGATGTTGGGAGAAGTCTGAATCCGAAAGTTGTAATTTTGAAACCATGATGAAATTGTTTTGAGCCTTTAATACCCTTTCTTTCTATCCCCCATCCAAAGGCCTGCATTACGATCCAAAGAAAGACCTTCCGATCAATCTTCAAGAAATGCCGAGTCAAGCAAGTAGAGGTGAATTATATCAGGGGTAACACTCCAGTCCAAACAAGGCGATGAAAATGAGAGAAATAAAAAATGAGAGAGTCTTATTGGTGAAAACCTTCACGGGCACCATAAGGCGATGGTGAGTTGAGAGAAAGACCAAAATGAGAGAGGCTTGATAGTGAAAACCCTTCGGGCACTACAAGTCGAATAAGGATTGTGGATCAGATGGGATAAGCAGAGCATTGAAGCCCAGTTTCACGGCGAAAAGGTACAACAAGAGCTGAACATCAGATTTGCTAAACAGAGTAGGCTGCAGGTGCATGTCAAGGTCGCTAGAGTCGGTATCCACATCTGATTGTTTGCTACTCTGTAGGTTTCTTATTAGGAATCGTCTCTTTCCATTATCCTTTACTCTATTCCTCCTACCTTGTTTTACTCCCTCTTCCTAGGTTGGTTGTTTAAAACAAGTGAGAAATGACTCCAAAATCTGCCACCAAGCTTTCCAATTAAACAAAATAGGATCTGGTGAACACATAAAGGCGTCAAGTCAGTAGACAACAGCAGGCACAATGAGTTGGCCACAATCATCATACTTTGGATTCGTGTGAAATACAAGGGCGTGATATTATCAATTCAGGAACAATGCAATAGATGGAGGACGTTTTGGTAAACGGATCAGAGGTATTCTCCGTGTCAAGGGTAGAAAAGGAAGTGGTTAGTCAATAAACAAGCAAGATCTTCGAGTGGGAATCAGTTATCGTGACAAGTGAAGGAACAATAAACTCAAGGCCAAAGCCAGTGGTCAAGAAAGAACATCACATACACGAAGCGGGGACAATAGACATGTTGTAGGATTCATGTGAGACATAGGGATTGGGGAGATGACAGTTCATGCAATGCAACAAATGGAGGATATCGGGCCGCCTTCAAATTCAAGGCCACAAACCAACCCCCACATTTTAAACTCACGGGTTTTCTTTATTTGAAACAGGAACAAAGCAGTGCAAGAAAGTTGGTTCAACGATAAGAAGAAAAGAGAAGAAAAGAAGGAAAGAAAAGGGAAGAAGAGGAGAGCCGACTAAAAGGAAGTTTCTCAAATCTTTTCCCTTGCCTGTCTTGCTAGTATGCACGAAATGCTGCCATTGCTTTTCAAATTTTTTTTTCCTCCTAGGTTAAAAGGCCTAGTCTGGTGGATTTTTCTCCAAATCAAAGTCTTAGTCTGATGAATCTTTCTCCTAAGATAGAAAAACCTAGTCTGAGGAACCTTCTCCTAGGATCAAAATCTTAGTCTGATGAATTGTTCTCCTAAGATAGAAAACCTGGTCTGATGAACTTTCTCCGAGGATCTAGCTCTTAGTCTGATGACTCTTTCTCCTAAGATAACAAATGGACCTAGTCTGATGAACCTTCTCCTAGGATTAAAATCTTAGTCTGATGAATATTTCTCCTAAGATAGAAAACCTAGTCTGATGAACCTTCTCCTAGGATTAAAATCTTAGTCAGATGAATTTTCTCCTAAGATAGAAACCCTAGTCTGATGAACTTTCTCCAAGGATCAAAATCTTAGTCTGATGAAACTTTCTCCTAAGATAACAAGATAGCAAAACCCAGTCCGATGAATTTTCTCCTAGGGTCTGCATCTTAGTCTGATGAAACTTTCTCCTAAGATAACAAGATATCAAAACCTAGTCCGATGAATTTTCTCCTAGGGTCTGCATCTTAGTCTGATGAATCGTTCTCCTAAGATAGAAAACCTAGTCTGATGAATTTTCTCCTAGGATAAAAATCTTAGTCTAATAGTTTTACTCACAGGAGGCGTACAGGTCAATCAAGTCTTTAGTTTTACTCTCACTGTCGCATCAATAGCTTAAGTAACAACTCGCAAGTCTGCCCAGCCACCAAACTGGGACAGAAAATTTTCTTTGTTTGTTTATTTTGTTGTAGTCAGGAGACCACCTGGAGAACAAGGGAATATTTTTCAAGTTCATCAGTCATGCGCCCACCTGGAGAACAAGGGAATACTTTTCAAGCTTCAGCAATCAGGTGCCCACCTGGAGAACAAGGAAAGTACAATTCAATTTTAGCCTTTAATTTTTAATATTTGATAATATATTGTGCCCAGTTACCAAACTGGGGCAGAAAATTTTCTTTGTTTGTCTATTTTGTTGCAGTCAGGAGCCCACCTGGAGAACAAGGGAATACTTTTCAAGTTCAGCAATCAGGAGCCGACCTGGAGAACAAGGGAATACTTTTCAAGTTTCAGCAGTCAGGCGCCTACCTAGAGAACAAGGGAAGTACATTTCAAATTTTAGCTTTTAAATTTGTAATATTAGATAACATGATGTGCCCAGCCACCAAACTGGGGCAAAAAATATTCTTTGTTTGTTTATTTTGTTGCAGTCGAGAGCCCACCTGAAGAACAAGAGAATACTTTTCAAGCATCGCAATCAGGAGCCCACCTAGAGAACAAAGGAATACTTTTCAAGCGTCAGCAATCAGGAGCCCGCCTGGAGAATAGAGGCACATATTTCAAATTTCGACAGCCAAGCATCACTCGGAGGAATGGCAAAACATCTCCAATCAATGCAAGGAAAGAATACAAGTTCCAGGCAACACAAGAGCAAGTTTGAAGACATAGATAGGACCTTTTTGTAATTCATAGAACATAGCTTAGGCTAGCTTTTTATTTTTATTTTAACACGATGTAATAAGGAGGTCAGCGAGCAGTAGCAGCAGCAACAGCAGTGAAATCACAGCTCCTGGTAGTCCCAGCTACCAAACCTTCCCGAACTACACTGATCTGATTCCTGTTTAGCCCAGGATCTGTAGGCAACCTCTGAAGCAGGGTGCGGTCAACTCATTCAAAAATGCTTCGCACAGAATATTCAAACATGCAAAAATCGCTCATTTCTGCTCACTTATCTTTGCGTGAAAACTCTTAGTGTTTCCGGGCAAAGAGGGGCAGCTGTGAACACGTGATTTTTGCCCCAAGTAAATTATTCCCAAAAATTCAAACAAAATAATTTCTTTACTATTTTACAATTTTTGTGAATTTTTGTGTTATTTTTTAGTAATTGTTGCATTTTATTTGTTCATTTTAATTCATATAAAAAAATACAAAAAAATACATTTGGCATTTGTTTGGGATTTAATTTCATATTTTAGTATCAATTAGTAGTTAAAATTGTTCACATATAAAGAAATTGACAAAAAAATGGTTCTTTGCACTTTTATTTTTAATTTGTGAAATTTGTTTTAATTTTAGTTTAAAACTAGAAATTAGTTAATTTTGGAAAATTAAATAATATCATATTAGAGTCAATTGGGTCTTTGATTTTATTTGTTGTCATTTTTAACAAAATCAAAAAATTAAAAAATACAAAACAAGAAAAAGAGAAAAGAAAGCAAATAAATAAAAGAGAGAAAACAAAAGAAATCACATAACAAGGAAAAGGAGGTGGGCTGCTACATTTTAATTAACTCGAGCCCAAATTCAATTTCCACCCGCCCAGGCCCAATGTTCCTTTACCCGGTCCACTCTTTGAAATGCCCAAACGACACCGTTTAACTATAGTTGAATCTGGGCCCTTCATTGTCATACAATCCAACGGTCAATATTGATTGTTACAATATCATATAACTATACGAAAATTCAATAACCCTAAAAACATATGCTGTCTTCCTCGTACTTCTCTGTAGCTCCGCCGGAGTCGCCGCCGCCGGTGAACGCCACCACCTCCGATCACTGCCAAATTAACACCCCAATACCTCCTCTTCTCCCTCATTATGAATTCGTAACCCATTTCCTTTAAATCCCGGCCAAAAGCTTCGAATATCGGATTGAAGTTTTTCCGGCCACGACGTAACTTCATCCAAACCCGCCTAAAATAACACCACAGGATCGCCTCATCACCCTCTATCGAACCCCCTTAACCTCGTCATTTGAATATTGCCCAAACTGGTCGAATATTGATTTTTAAAAGTTCCGGCAAAACCCTAATTACACCAACTAGCCCCAAATTAATACCATCGGGTCCTTGGGTTTCCCTCCTGAGGAATTCGTTATCAATAGAGTCCAAATGTCACCGGAAATGGTCGAATTTGAAGATTGGAACTCGGCCGGAGTTCCGAGCCATGGCAGTGAGGTTTTATTTCTTGTTTAATTCTTTTATGTTTGCTTCTTTGATCATATTCGTTAATTTCTAGTTAAGACGCATCTGGTGTTTTGTTGATTTTTTAATCCCAATTTCGTGTTCGATTGTTGTCTAGTTAGACTGAAATTCATCTTGTTTGTCTTAGTTTAGTTCGATTATTAGCATGGTTTCAGATTAAAATTTGTTTTGATAATTGATTCATGGATTGATTTGTTTTGATAATTGGATTTTAGTCTGACTGGGTTCCAATCGTTCCTTGATTTGTGTTTTAAATTCATTGTTTCATTAGTTGATTACTTTGGAGACTGTTAGTTAACTAGGTTTAGTTGTTATATAACCATAGTTAGAATTGGGCAGGGTTATACCAATTTAGTAGTTTCAAATAAGTTCGAGGTATTTTGGGTAACTAGTAAGGTACAAAAATATGGTAGATCACACCTGAAATTCCTAGAAGCTTCTAGGCATGGGGGTTAAGGTACATTTCAGTTAAGATAGGGGTGTAACTTGAGTCAAGTCAATAAACAAGGGGTAAAAGTTGAAAATAAACTGAAGGGCCTTAGAAGAAAAACTAAAAATCTGATACTCACTTTTGGTGCCTATAAAAGGCAGGCACTTTGCCTTGTTCATGGGTTCCTTTTTCAGCCGAAAAATTCCCTCTAGAATCCCTCTCCCAGTCCAGACCTGAGAAGTTCCAATCTCAGCTGATAATTCTTTTATATTTTAGCCTGTCTTAGTAGAAAACAAAAAACAAACAATAGAAAATTTCCAAAAAATCCAAAAAGAAAAGCAAAAAATGCAGTAAAAATCATAAAAAGCATTGTTCCATTGGATTTGTAGTGCAATTTCGAGCTTCAGTGTTTGCTTCTACTCTTATAGCTTGATTTCAACCTGCCGGGGCTCTTTTCTGAAATCTATTGGTCTGGTTTGGGGTTGATTTGAGTTCAGTGAAGTTTGTGGTGGTTGTTTGTTGTTAGCTATCGATTTTTACAACTTTTCGGGTTGTGTCTAAGTGTGATTCTGGTTAGAAGTTGATTTCCCTGCTACTTGAGTCCCATTTATTATTGTTGCTATGTTTATTGTCGCAGACCTATCCTATTTCTCCTTGTATTTGGAATCAGGTACACACTCTGAGCTTGACGCAATGTATCCTCGTCCTGCTGGAATTGTGAATTGAAACTAAAGCAAATTGATGCTGTGGACTTGTGGTTTAAATGAATCTGTTATTTGTTTAGATAGTCCTCTGGTGGTGTGGTTACTAGATCATTGTAATTAAGATGCCCAGAATTGTAATGAACTGTGTAGGACTGTCTATGCTTTTAACTGGTGGATTATAGAATTAACCCATAGATTTATGATGATGTGAACTGCCAGGATTATTGCATGGCTTTTGTGTAGTTTATAGAAGTTTAAACCGTTTAAGTACTACTATATCTCATAGGATTACATGAGTGTTCTGTTGATACCTTGACTTGTTTTCAAATAGTATTGGTTTAGAATGGCATGAGTGTGTTTTCAATCAATATTAGTTTAGAATAGTATGAATATGTCTTGTAGGTTAAAAGGAGAAAGACTGATTTTAGTAATGTCAAGTAAGGCATATTTGTTCGACAATGTTCAGCTCTAATATGGTTTGGCTTCTAAGTTTATTCCAATTATCATCTCACTGTACTTCAAATTTTAACCCCAGCATGTGATTTAAAAAGGAAGTCTCAGAGTCTTTAAGTAAAAGTAGTAAACTAGTTGATTGATTTTAGAAATTAACTGGGCCGCCTGATCTCATTTGGGCCTGGGTGCGTTAATAGGTAGCCCAGGTCTATCTTGACCAAATAATCACCTCAACTTGGTCATAAGCCTGTAATACTCCACTTTGGTGCACCTGCTCGGAAATAGTTTTAGGCAATTGGTTAAGTAGACTGAGGGCCCGGGGGTTCGATCCCTGGATCTTCACAAGTGCAGCTCGTGTGTTTCAAATAATTTGGGCCAATCCTAGGCCCAATGACTGTGGCTGTGGAAGCTTTAGTCCACGGCATACATGTTATGCAATCTGGGCCTTTTGGGTCCATGATTAATTTTCCCTCCTTATTTTTGGTTGTTTGAACTTGGGCTTGAACTCAAGGCCAGAAATTTACAACATTAACCAATTAGGATTCTTAGAGACAAATAATATAGAAAATTATAGCTTGCTTTAGAATGGACCTTTAAATGAAAACTGAGATGAGCCTCGCCAAATAAGAAATATAAAATTGCGGGGCCCTCAATAAGTATATATATATTAAAATACTTAGAAATTCGGGAGGGCCGTTTAGGGGATTTTACGGCCATCCCCAAAATAACAATGCATTAGACTCTTTAGGCCCGATTTTAATAAAATTACATTCCTAAACTCGGGTGCACATTTATGTGACCCAAATCCAAATCTCAACGGAGTCGAAATGCGTTGACAACCACGGGTGCATTGATGTGACGTGGTTCAAGACGCGTTTTAACGACGTTGCAATTCTCATTAGAATAATAATAAAAGCGGTTTACGAATAAAAAGCACATAAGTTAAAACATGTTTTGAAATCAGATAATATCAAATACAACAGTTGAGCGACCGTGCTAGAACCACGGAACCCGGGAATGCCTAACACCTTCTCCCGGGTTAACAAAATTCCTTACTCGAATTTCTGGTTCGCGGACTGTTAACAGAGTCATAATTTTCCTAGGTTCGGGATTCAACCGGTGACTTGGGACACCATTAATCTCCCAAGTGGCGACTCTCAATTTTAATAATAAATCTCGTTCCGATTGTCCTTTAAGTAGAAAAACTCCTTTATACCATTCCGGGGGTGTAGTGAAAAGGGAGGTGTGACACAATACAGTTCAGTTGGATGATGATTTGACCTATGATGTGGAGCCAGTGGCTATTTTGGGTCATCGGGTTCAGAGATTGAGATCAAAGGATATAGCTTCGGTGAAGGTGCATTGGAGAGGTCGACCCGTGGAGGAGGCTACTTGGGAGACCGAGCGGGAGATGCGGAGCAGATATCCTCACTTGTTTGAGACTCCGGGATGTTTCTTGACCCGCTCGAGGACGAGCGTTTGTTTTAGTTGAGGAGGATGTGATGACCCTGTCCGTCGTCACGTGAGTTACCGCCCCATTTTCCCCATATTATGTTTCTCTATGATTCATTATCGGTATTTGAGGTGATCGGGTAGAATTGGATTGGTTTTAGTTGGAAATAAGGCACTTAGCCTCTTAAAGGGAAGCTTGTTTTAGAAAAATCAACCGGATGTTGACTATATAGTTAGAGGGCTCGGATGTAAATTTCGATGATTTGGTTAGCTTCGGGGCATGATTTGTGACTTAGGAGCGCGATCGGAATTGAATTTTGAGGTCCGGTGTAGAATTAGGCTTGAATAGGCGAAGTTAGTATTTTTGCGAATTCCAGTTGATAGGTGAGATTTTGATCCGGGGGTTGAAATGGAATTCTGAGAGTTGCAGTAGCTCCGTTAGGTGATTTTGGATGTGTGGATAAAATTTCAGGTCATTTGGAGGTGTTTTAATTGTGTTTTTGATCGAATGTGTTTTTCGGAAGTTTGAAGAAAACTTAGGCTCGAATCCGTGGTGAATTGATGATTTTTGTGTTGTTTGACGTGTTTTGAGGATTGGAACAAGTTTGTATGATCTTTTGGGGTATGTTGGTATTTTTGGTTGAGGTCCTGGGGGCCTCGGGGTGATTACGGGTGACTAAACGCATCATTTTGGACTTGAGGAAATTGCTGGTTTTTCCCAGCTGAGGTGTTGCAGAAGTCCCTTCTTTGCATTCACGTGGGTGTGTCGCGAACGCGTAGGGCAAAGTTGGGAGGGCAGGAAAATGTGCATCGCATTCACGTAGGTGGAAGCCCTGGTGAATTGCGTTCGCGGTGCTGGGCACGCGTTCGCGTAAAAGGAGGTAGGGGACCCAGCCTAGTTATTCAGCGCATTCGCGATTAGAGGGGGCGCGTTCGCGTAGGGCTGGGGCCCAAGCCTTCGCGTTCGCGGGGGAGCAGACGTGTTCGCGAAGGGCAATTTTGGTCAGTTGGAATTTAGTTCATCGCGAATACGAGAGAGGTCTCGCGTTCGCATAGAAGGAACTGGGCAACAGAAGGGTTTATTAAGGACATTTCAGCCGCGACCCATTTATCATTTACTCCATTTTTGAACCACCTCAAGAGCTTTTTGGTAGAAATTGAAGAGGGTTTTGACGGGAATCGATTGGAGGTAAGTCTCGTGACCTAGAAACGCTATTTTATTGAAGAATCCACCTTTAATTCTTGGAAAATTGGGTGAAAAATTGAAGAACTATGGCTTGAGTTTTTAAATGAGAAATTGGGATTTGAGGGAGCATTTGGACTCCGATTTTGGTAAATTTTGTATGTACGGACTCGTAGCGAGATGAGGAATCCGGTGATGTAAATTTTGTAATTTTTTGAGAAGTGGGCCCGGGGCTCGGGTTTTGTCAACTTCGTGATTTTTGGTGTTTTTCGAATTCTTTCGATTGGGTTATGTTCCATTAGCCTATTATAACATATTCCTTGTGGTTTTGATCAGATTCGGCGCGCGAGGAGGTTGATTCGAGAGGAAAAGGCATAGCGGACTAGTCTTGTGGCCGGTTTGAGGTGAGTAATAGATGTAGATGATGAC
>MU683785.1:15603-27215 GCA_026770625.1 Nicotiana glauca
TGTCTCGAAATGATTAGTAAATTTCTAAAGTTTTAAACACTTAATCTATAATTCCTAATAATTGGAACTGAAAATGATAAACTTGACTGTGCCCGTGTGGCTTACATGCATATATCTGGACTGAGTGTGGATCGGGCTGCAGGCCGTAACGAATGGTACGATGATATTGCGCTTGGGTTGTAGGAGACCCTCCGGAGTCTGAACCCTCACAGTGAGCGCGGTTACCCAAATGGATCGGGCTGCGCGCCGTAGCGGTCACGTGTGTTGCATTGCATTCATACATTGATATTTGCCTGTCATTGTTTTGTTGCCATATACCGTTAATTGTGCTAAACTGTTGTATGTAGCTTTACATTGTGGTATTTCGTATTTCCTCATTCTCGGACATTATATATGTTTATTACTCACTGAGTTGGAAGTGCTCACTTTACTCCCTGCACCATGTGTGCAGATTCAGGTGTTCCGGAGCATAGTTGAGCAGTTGGCTGTCCTTTTAGAGTCACTTCGGAGTTGTCGAGGTAGCTGCCTGGCATCCGCAGGACCCGACTTCTCCCCCTTATCCATTTATATTTCCGCATCCTAGACTTATATATTTTGAGAATTTATAACTCAGTTGTATTTAGAAGCTCTAAACTCGTGACCCCAGGTCTTTGGGAGTTATATTGGTATTACTATGGCTTTCCTTATCGTTTCTATCTATTGTCAAAGTTATAAATCTTCCTAACTATTATAAATATCTAATTAACTGGTGATGAGTTTTCATACTTAGGTTGAGAGTGTTACAATGGTCAGGCTTGCCTAGCAATTCTTGTCGGGCGCTATCATGACCGGGGTTGGGGTCATGACAACCAAAATAAGACTCCGGGAAGAAAAGCGACATGAGCCACGCAAGGCCCCGAGAGGAAAGGGGCTCACCAATACAGCTGACGGAAAAATAGAGGAGGTGCTACTGTCGGTAGACTGGAGTACCTGCTATAGAATCACCTACAATCATAACAAGAATGTAGCGCCCCCGGCAAAAGGGACGTCAGTACATTTGAATTATATTGGTATGTATGAACAAACTTTACCCCAAGTAAAATTAATCAATACACAGATAACAAACAGTAATAGAATCAACAATCAAATGCACATGAAAGGAACATCCAATGCCAACAAGTTTCACAATCTCTCCTTTTCCCCTTTCAACATCATTTCATACTCAAGAGTTTCATACATTTTCATTTTAATAGTGAATATGATCACTTTTCCACCCTTGTTACCTCGGCCACCCTTATTACCTCGACCACCCTTATCACCACAATCCACACCTTATAACTTCGTGTTGCGGCGCGCAACCCGATCCCACCAGATATTCACATTTAACACAACAACAATAGTTCACAGTTCAATCACATGGCTTCAGGCCATCACGAATATCATTTCACAGCAACAATAACAATTTAAGTCACAATGATAATTGCCCGTGACAAGCCATACATGATGCTACCACAATTGTTTCAATTGCAACAATCACGACTTCTTTCCATTATTTATTTCACAACCCTTACCACATAAGCACATTCACACGCACACTTGGTTTGTTGCCATTTATTCACACCGTCATATCGGAACGTTAACCAACAATGTTCAAGACAATTTAGTCACAAGAATTCATGAAATAGGCCATCTTGCCCTAACACCGGTGAAGCAAACAAAATTTACAAATTGTCCACATAAGAAATATGTACCAACTACTCGTACACCAAACAGAGTGACTTTACAAAGGTTAAAGTTAGCCATACATACCTGGAGTCAAATTTTCCTTTTTAACTTCTACTTTCAATTCACCACACAGCCTAGTACCATCAATCTAGTTCACAAGTTAACACATATATCTTAGAATTGAAGTTCACAAATACAACCTGAACTTTTTTAGGTTATCAACCGCTCCTTTTTGCAAATCTTTACTCCTACTCAATTCCTCATACTATATTTTAGATATTAAAGAACATGCATGTATGGTTCAACTTATATTTTTCGAGAATCAATGCATGATAATCCCCATTTTTGTTTAAATCTAAAAACCAATGAAAAGGGATTGGGGATTTTACCCGCAAGAACGAAGACGAAGACAATTACTTGAAATTGCCAGGCCTGGGTGACTTTGAAAAATCAAATTGATGGAGATAAGACTTTCTCTCTCAAGAATTCTCTCTTCCCTCTCTCTAGTTTTATTTAGAAAATGTGTTAAAATGAAGGGTTGGGGTGTTTTATTGAAGAAGGGGTCGGGTTTAAAAGTTAAAAAAATTGGAGCCCCAAGTCAGGTATGAAATGCGGTCCGCAGAATGAACCGCAAAAGTGCTCCAAAACTCTGAATATTTCTGCTTGGGTTTGCGGCATAAATGCGGTCCGCATACCAGTTATGCGATCGCATAATGGACCGCATTTTGACCTCAATTTTGAGTAACATCCTGACTCACCTTGCGACAGATATGTAGTCCGCATACTTGATTTGCAACCGTATTCTGGACCGCATAATAGCACTTTTCTGGAAAATTTGATTCTTGATTTTTAAATGCTAGATCAGTACAAAGGTATACATTCCTAACACATACTCGAAACTTGGCACTACGAGCTACTAGGTTTTGAGTACAAGTTTTCACGGGGCCTTACAATTAGGTATATCCCTATCTTAACCGTAAATTCGTTCCTGATGCTCGAGTTCAAGATCTTGATCTACTCAATCTTATATGCAATCTAGAATTCCCTTTCCCGAGTTTTATCATAGATTTGTGAATAGTATATAATTGGTGATCAAGCAACCAAATAAATAAGCGCATGATTGGATAAATAAACCAATATGATAAAATAATAAGAACAATTCAAGTTTCAAACTGCAACGTTCATGTAGCACTCCATAACTCTAGAACTAATAAACTATGAAATTAAAGGAAGATAAGAGAAGAAAAACTAGTTAGAAGCCTCCTCCATGCGTGGTTTGTGTTCTCCCCTCCAAAGTGGCATGTTCTCCCCCCAAAAATATATTATATCCCATCTAAATTAGATTTAGGACCCCTTTTATACAAGTTAAAACCGTGTAGGGCCGAAATAATCTTATCCCAGATAAAATAGAAAAAATTTCGCACGCAGGGTCCAGGCCAGTGCCTCGCGCTACCTTAGCGCTAAAACCAGTACATTATTTCATCTTCAATTTCAATTGTTTTCTTTGATTGTAATTCCCTTTTGTTTTGTCTTGCACTTTGGGGAACAAACACCAAAGGGTGCCCCCGCATTTTTTACTTAATCATCATTTTCTTCAAATTTATCAATTAATATCACAGTCTAGACAAAAATGCTCAAGAAAGCAGGGTGCAAAAATTAGGGATTCAACAAAAGGATCAAGATAAAATTACGGCTTCCAGACAAAATGCTACATGCTCAAAGGGCTATCTAGTGGTACAATATCTGAAAATGCCAAAATTCACATGACATATCAAATCAAGTCGATTATCATCTTCTAAACATAGCAACACTTTTATTTCACTTCAATAACATGCAGGGCAAGTTCTAGACTAAGATACAAAACATAAAATATATATAAGAAATCCTCACCGCACATGGCACAAATATTAATCAAGATGGATCAATTATACTCTAAGACAGATAGGATAATAGCGAATGACAAATAAGAAGGGATTTTTACCTAGCTATACTATAATAGAAACCTATTTACTACATTTATTTAGGTTCCTTGTTAATTACTTCATATACGTACATTTACTAACTTTATACAAAATCGTAAAGAAAGGGAAATGCAACATTTAAGATTCTCTTCCTTTTCCAAAAGGATTACAAAAATATCTTCTAATTTTATGCTTACCCACCGTAAGAATTCTCCCTTATCCACTGATGCCCAAAATCTTTCTAATCCAAAAATCTCACTTACTCACTTCTCTTCCAAAGCTTTTGATATTTGATTTCTCTCTTTCAATCATTCACTGTTATCCCCCCAAAATTGTAGAATCTTTGTCATGACCCCAGTTCGCCCTCCGTGAACTATCGTGACGGCATCTAGTATCTACGACTAGGTAAGGATAACAAATTGCGGAAAAAGAGACAATAGAATAAAACTAGCCAAAGCTGCAGAAATAACAAACTGAAGCTTTTAAGATGCCGCTCGGCATATACAATACAAACTCTTAAAATGAAACTACATTTTCCAAAACCCAATATCTCATGAAATCACAACCTGTGGAATAACTAAAGTGTTCTAACTCCAGAGTGTCTAAACAAAAATAAATACAAAAGGGTTAATACTATGAGAAGGAATGGAAAAGGACTCCTCGGTCTGCGGACGCGGCAGACATACCTCAAAGTCTCTAATGGATCACCCCCGCCTCAAAGGTAGTAGGATGAGTTGAAGTACCTGGATCTGCACATGAAAAACATGCGCAGAAAGGGCATGAGTACACCACATCGGTACTCAGTAAGTGCCAAGCCTAACCTCGGTCGAGTAGTGATAAGGAAGGTCAGGGCCCTACTGATTATAGCTGAAAAGTGAGATAAAACAATATAGAATACGATAATATAATTAAATGCTAACAGTATGAAATAACACAGGATAATAAGAATAACAACAACTATCATAGAGACAGAAGTAATCACGGAAAGAATACAACTCAGCATAGAGATAACAGCCGAGGATCTCCCAGGATACCGTCCTGTAGTCCCAAATATAAATATCCACTAGATCTCTCGAGATATCATCCCGTAGTCCAACTCATAGTGCGCGGGGATCTACCAAAATCACGATTCATAGTCCCAAATGTAAATACCCAGTATTGGGAGGATCTACCGGGTGCAGTCCCATACTTTCAATGTATAAGTGCAGGGGGATCTACCGGAATACAAATCCATATTCCCAAAGTAAACATGCAGGGGATGGGTCTCCCGGGATACCGTCCTGTAGTCCCAAATTAAACACACAACAACAACACGAAGAATACTCAATTCCATTCAAATTTCATATCAAGGTAAAATAGATAATTCTATCCAAGCATGCTGCACATAATCCAAATAAGACAGTTTGAGAAAATAAGCAGTTAAGTCAATTAGACATGCTTCCCAAGTAGTATAAACAGGAAAGGAAACACAATTTTAATTATTTAATGAAAATGGGATTTTCAACAATTAGCACAAGTACGCACTCGTCACCTCACGTACAAGACATTTCAAATATCACAATACCAAATCCTAAGGGGTGTTCCCATACACAAGGTTAGGCAAGCCACTTACCTCGAACCGGCTCAAAATCAACCCGAAATCACGCACTTGCCACGAGTTCTCGACTCCAAATGGCCCAGATCTATTCAAATAAATTTCATAATGTAAATAAAACTTCAAGTAACTAACTCCACTAATTAATTATAATCTAGTACACGAAATTAGAAAAAATAACCAAAATGCTCCCCTGGGCCCAAATCTCGGAATCGGGTAAAATTTATAAATTCGGAATCTTCACACTCTCACGAGTTCATCCATACAAAAAGTACCAAAATCAGACCTCAAATGGTCCCTTAAATCACCACTCAAAGCTCTCTAATTAATCAAGCCCTAAACCCCAATTTACCACTGATTTTCCTTCAAATTTCATGCTTAGAATGTTAAAAATCACCATAATAACGAGCTTAAGGACCAAAGGCTTTACCTCAATGAATCCCTCTGAAAATATCCCTTGAAAATGCTCCCCAAAGCTTCTTCCCGTTTGAAAAGAGATGAAAAATAACTCAAATTCGCGAAGGCATCTATTTATATATTTTGCCCAACGATACCACATATGCGGTCCAAATTTCCGCTTCTGCACTACCGCTTATGCGGTTAAGGTAACCGTTTCTGCAGTTTTCACTAAAGCCTCCTTCTCGGCACATGCGACCCAGATTTTGCATCTGCAGTCCCGCAAGTGCGGTACACCTCCCGCTTCTACGGTTTCTGCTACCTTTACTTGTGGCCATATCTGCGGCTCCATGTTCGCTTATGCGAGTACGCACCTGCGGTCCCCTAGCCACAGGTGCGGTTATGACAGCAATAGAAAAACTTCACCTCTTAAACCCAGCTTAAAATCTCCCGTTAACCATCTGAAACCACCCCGAGGCCCCCGGGACCTCAACCAAAAGTACGAACAAGTCATATACCACTATCCAAACTTATACAATTCTTCAAAAAACCTCAAACAACATCGTATCAACCAATAAACATCGGATTCAAGCCTAAGAACTTCAGAAACTCTCGAATTACGCTTTCGATCAAAAAGTCTATCAAACCTCGTCCGAATGATCTGAAATTTTGCACGCACATCACATTTAACACTACGGAGCTATTCCAACTTCAAAAATTCTATTCTGACCCCGATATCAAAATCTCACTGCCGGACAGAAAACTTCAAAAATTCAACTTTTGGCATTTCAAGCATAATTAAGCTACGGACCTCCAAAATACAATCCGAACATGCCCCTAAGCTCGAAATCACCTAACAGAGCTAACGAAACCAACGGAGTTCCATTCTGAGGTCGTCTTCACACTGCTCCAATTACGGTCTAAAGTTTAAAGCTTAAACTCTTATTTAGGGACTAAGTGTCCAAAAATACTCCGAAACTCAAAATAAATCCTCCCGAAAACTCACAGTAGCAGAAACAAACACGGGAAATATAGTTAATAGGGGATCGGGGCGTTAATTCTTAAAATGACCAGCCCGATCCTTACATTTTCTTCTTCCAAGCTTTTGATATCCGATTACTCTCTTTCAATAATCAAAAATCTCAATACAAAAGAAACTCAAAATTTTTCTCTACAATCAAATTGTGAGTAATTTGTGGATACAATACTAATACTATTATATTAAATTTGTAGTGTAGAGTAGTGATTGAAACTTGAGAAAAATAAAGATCATATTGTATCACAATTTTTTAGAAATGTATCGCGATGGTATTATAATTATATATGTGTCATAATTATTGCGGGAACTGTATTAAAAATGTATAATAGTTGTATATTTATTGTATATTATTACGAGCAGTTGTGAATTTGTGACGAATTTCATATTTTGTATAACAAATATGATAATTGCATATTAATTTATTAGTGTTGTATCATGTATTATTTTGGGTATTAATATACTAGATGCATGTTAGATACAATTGTGATACAAGTATGATACATTTATGTTTTAGGCATTGATGTATTTGATACAATTCAACTACAATTATGATACAGTTATCATATAATTTCTAAATATTTTTTGATAATATAAAGCTAGACTCTGGATGTAGACTAAGGGCTTTTAATGTAAAAAAAGGGAGACAAAAGAGGAGAAGGAAAAAAAGGAAAGGATGTAATTGAATTCCTTAATTGAAGACACTAATAATGGGATAGGAGCCTTTTAAGAAGCAATGTATACAAGTTGTAAGAAAAACCTAGATACTTATTTAAAAAATGCAAAACATAGATTCCTATATGTTTATCTTACTAAGTTTTCCTATATGCTTTTCTACTATACTTTACTAGTGTTCTTGCTCTTCTACTGTATTTTCCTAATAAGTTTTTAAGTTTCTTTGTTTGCCTTCTACTAAGCCCTGTTTAAGTTTCTTCTAAGCTTGCTTTTTCTACTGTTCTTATCAGTATTTGCCATTATGTTCTTCGAATCCTTCTACTGTGATTGCATGTTACTTTGCTATCATATTTTCTCATGATTTCAGTTGCTGAAGAAGCATGTTCTTTTCTGAAACTTCTAAACATGACTTCGATTCAATTGCTTGCCCTCTCATCTTTGCTTTATGGTTTGCTTGAACTAGAGTTTTATTTCGAAACCCCTAATTCTTCCAGACTGACTTTGTGTCTTTGAACTGAGTTTGGACATTTGTTTTCATACAATGCTCAGCTTTTTGCTAAACTCTTCTACACAGGATTTTTTCTACTAATTTACACGACAGTCCTCTTTCATGCTCACATGCTCCTTATATATGATGAATTTTCCTCTAAATGGTTTTCAAAATTGCAACTGGTGTAAACTTCCTTCTGAATATACAACAACAATAACAACAACAACAACAACAACAACAACAACAACAACAACAACAACCCAGTATATTCCCACAAGTGGGGTCTGGGGAGGGTAATATGTACGCAGACCTTACCCCTACCCCGAGGGGCAGAGAGGCTGTTTCCAGGTGACCCTCGGCTCAAGAAGGAAACATGTGAAAAAAATAAGTGGCGATATATTATTACTAGCACTGAACTCATAATAAATAATATAAAATACACAACATAACATAAAATAACATAAATAATAAAATAACAACAATATAAGAAATATAAAAAATACGTGTCACGACCCCAATCCCGGTCGTGATGGCGCCCAACAACAATTTGCTAGGCAAGCCCAACTGTTTTAACACCCTCAACCCGCGTATGAAAACTCATTACCAATTAAGTGAATTATTAAAATAGATAGCAAGATTTATATTTAATATTAGATAGAAACGATACGGAAAAATCCATAGTAATACCAATATAACTCCCAAAGACCTGGAGTCACGAGTCTAGAGCCTCTAAATACAACTGAGCAATGAATTCTCAAAATACATAAGTCTAGTATGCGGAAATATAAATGGATAAGGGGGAGAAGTCGGGTCCTGCGGACGCCAGGCAGCTACCTCGATAAACTCCTGAGATAATCTGGAGAGCAACAACAACGCTACGAAGCCTCCGGAACACCTGAATTTGCACACATGGTGCAGGGAGTAAAATGAGTACTTCCAACTCAGTGAGTAATAAGCATATATAATGACTAAGAATAAGAATACACGAAATACCACAATGTAAACCTACAACAACAGTTTAGCACAATTAACGGTATGATGGCAACAAAATAATGATAGGCAAATATCAATGTATGAATGCAATGCAATGCACATGACCGCTGTGGCGCGCAGCCCGATCCATTTCGGTACCCGCGCTCACTGTCGGGGTTCAGACTCCGGAGGGGCTCCTACAGCCCAAGCGCAATATCATCATAGCATTCGCTGCGGCGTGCAGCCCGATCCACACTCAGTCCAGATATATGCATGTAAGCCACACAGGCACAGTCAAGTTTATCATTTTCAGTTCCAATTATTAGGAATTATAGATTAAGTGTTTAAAACTTTAGAAATTTACTAATCATTTCAAAATAGTGTTTAACTCAGGACTCATATCATGAAAACATGCTAAGCATCATGGAAACAGTGATAATAATCCCTAAGGGATCCAAATAATCGACACACAGCCCAAATATGCTCATAGCAATCCAAGTAGTATGTTTACCAATCAATTTCTAGTCAATAACACAGTATGAACATCACTCGAACGGACTAATCCATAGTCCGCAATCACAAACGACCCCGCACTCACCGTAGAGTACGTGTCTCGCCTCAATATAGCATCACAGTGTGATATACCGGGGTTTCAAACCCTCAGGTCATCATCTACATCTATTACTCACCTCAAACCGGACACAAGACTAGTCCACTAAGACTTTTCCTCTCGAATAAACCTCTTCGGGCGCCGAATCTGATCAAAACCATAAGGAATACATTACAATATGCTAAAGAAACATAACCCAATCAAAAGAACTCGAAAAACACCAAAAATCTCGAAGTTGGCAAAAACTGAGCCCCGGGCCCACTTCTCGAAAAATTACGAAATTCACATCACCGGATTCCTCGTCTCGCCACGAGTCCGTACATATAAAATTTACCAAAATCGGAGTTCAAATGCTCCCTCAAATCCCAAATTCTCATTTCAAAAACCCAAGCCCTAGTTCTTCAATTTTTCACCTAATTTTCCAAGAATTAAAGGTGGATTCTTCAATAAAATAGCGTTTCTAGGTCAGGAGACTTACCTCCAATCGATTCCCGTCAAAACCCTCTTCAATTTCTACCAAAATGCTTTTGAGGTGGTTCAAAAATGGAGGAAATGATAAATGGGTCGCGGATGAAATGTTATTAAAACCCTTCTGCCCAGCTGACGAATCCTTCTTCGCGAATGCGATGGACCTCTCGCGTTCGCGATGGCCAAAAATCTACTGGGCCACTTTTACTCTACGCGAACGCGGAGCCCGTCCCGCGAACACGATGCTCTGCCTGGCCCAACTACGCGAACGCGTACCCCTGGTCGCGAACGCGAAGAGCAATGACCAAGGGCCCCCAAACTCCCTCTACGCGAACGCGGGGTCCCAACCGCGAACGTGAAGACCAACAGCCTCGGAACTACGCGAATGCAGCCTATGACTCGCGAACGCGAAGGCCAAGAACTTACAACTACGCAAACGCGAATGGACCTACGCGAACGCGAAGGCCAAAAGTGGCCTGCAACTGCTGTTGCATTTCTTCAACTCTCCAAGTCCAAGATTCTTCCGTTTGTTCACCCGAAATCACCCCGTGGCCCCCGGGACCTCAACCAAAAATACCAACATACCCCAAAACATCATACAAACTTGTTCCAATCATCAAAACACGTCAAACAACACAAAAATTATCAATTCACCACGGATTCAAGCCTGAGTTTTCTTCAAACTTCCGAAAAACACATTCGATCAAAAACCCGACCAAAACACCTCCAAATGACCTGAAATTTTACTCGCACATCCAAAATCACCTAACGGAGCTACTGCAACTCTCGCAATTCCATTCCAACCCCCGGATCAAAATCTCACCTATCAACCGGAATTCGCCAAAATGCTAACTTCGCCAATTCAAGCCTAATTCTACACCGGACCTCCAAATTCAATTCCGATCGTGCTCCTAAGTCACAAATCATGCCCCAAAGCTAACCAAATCACCAGAATTCACATCCGAGCCCTCTAACTAAATAGTCAACTTCTGGTTGACTTTTCCAAAACAAGCTCCCTTTTAAGAGACTAAGTGTCTCATTTCCATCTAAAACCGATCCAATTCTACCCGATTACCTCAAATACCGATAATGAAGCATAGAGAAACATAATATGGGGAAAACGGGGCAGTAAATCACGTGATGACGGGTCGGGTCGTCACATCCTCCCCAACTAAAACAAACGCTCGTCCTCGAGCGGGTCAAGAAACATACCTGAAGCCTCAAATAGGTGAGGATATTCGCTCTGCATCTCCTGCTCGGCCTCCCAAGTAGCCTCCTCCATGGGCCAACCTCTCCACTCCACCTTCATCGAAGCTATATCCTTTGATCTCAATCTCTGAACCTGACAACCCAAAATAGCCATTGGCTCCACATGATAGGTCAAATCATCATCCAACTGAACTGTATTGAAGTCCAACACATGAGATGGGTCCCCAATATACTTCCGAAGCATAGATACATGAAATACTGGATGTACTCCCGACAGGCTGGGTGGCAAAGCAAGCATATAGGCCACCTCCCCAATCCTTCTAAGTATCTTAAAAGGGCCAATGAACCGCGGACTCAACTTCCCTTTCTTTCCAAATCTCATAACGCCCTTCATAGGCGAAACCTTCAATAAGACCTTCTCGCCCACCATATACGATACATCTCGAACCTTCTGGTCCGCATAACTCTTCTGACGCGACTGAGCTGTACGAAGTCTC
>MU683785.1:34750-50198 GCA_026770625.1 Nicotiana glauca
CAAAAAGCTCTTGAGGTGGTTCAAAAATGGAGGAAATGATAAATGGGTCGCGGATGAAATGTTATTAAAACCCTTCTGACCAGCTGACGAATCCTTCTTCGCGAACGCGATGGCCCTCTCGCGTTCGCGATGGCCAAAAATCTACTGGGCCACTTTTACTCTACGTGAATGCAGAGCCCGTCCCGCGAACGCGATTCTCTGCCTGGCCCAACTACGTGAACGTGTACCCCTGGTCGCGAACGCGAAGAGCAATGACCAGGGGTCCCCAAACTCCCTCTACGCGAACGCCGGGTCCCAACCGCGAACGCGAAGACCAACGGCCTCAGACCTACGCGAACGCGGCCTATGCCTCGCGAACGCGAAGTCTAAGAACTTACAACTACGTGAACGTGAATGGACCTACGCAAACGTGAAGGCCAAAAGTGGCCTGCAACTGCTGTTGCATTTCTACAACTCTCCAAGTCCAAGATTCTTCCGTTTGATCACTCGAAATCACCCCGAGGCCCCCGGGACCTCAACCAAAAACACCAACATACCCCAAAACATCATACAAACTTGTTCCAATCATCAAAACACGTCAAACAACACAAAAATCATCAATTCACCACGGATTCAAGCCTAAGTTTTCTTCAACCTTTCGAAAAACACATTCGATCAAAAACCCGACCAAAACACCTCCAAATGACCTGAAATTTTACCCGCACATCCAAAATCACCTAATGGAGCTACTGAAACTCTCGGAATTCCATTCCGACCCCCGGATCAAAATCTCACCTATCAACCGGAATTCGCCAAAATACTAACTTCGCCAATTCAAGCCTAATTCTACACCGGACCTCCAAATTCAATTTCGATCATGCTCCTAAGTCACAAATAATGCCCCGAAGCTAACCAAATTACCAAAATTCACATCCGAGTCCTCTAACTAAATAGTCAGCTTCCAGTTGACTTTTCCAAAATAAGATCCCTTTTAAGAGACTAAGTGTCTCATTTCCATCTAAAACCGATCCAATTCTACCCGATCACCTCAAATACCAATAATGAAGCATAGAGAAACATAATATGGGGAAAACAGGGCAGTAACTCACGTGACGACGGGCCGGGTCATCACAATACGAGAGAGAGGACAGTATACTAATATTTATAATATAAAGCCCTGCATCAGTACTAACTACTAACTGTCTAGTCTCACTCTAGCGCGCTGTAGAAATATTCCCAACTTCCCCCCTAACCTAAAACCTTAATGCTCGACCTCCACAATCCCCTGTCAAGGGCCATGTCCTCAGTAATCCTAAGTCGCGTCATATCCTGCCTGATCACCTCTCTCCAATACTTCTTAGGTCTCCCTCTACCTTTCCTCGTGCCCAGCACCGCCAGTCGCTTACAACTTCTCACCGGTGCATCAGTGCTCCTCATCTGAATGTGCCCGAACCACCTAAGTCTTGCTTCCTGCATCTTGTTGTTGTTGTTGTTTTACTGATTTCCTATGTGACTCGACTTGGGCAAAACCCCTCTTCGTCTTTTATGACTTGGTTCATTCATACCAAATTTTAGACCTTGTGATTTAATGGCTGTTAATTGATTCCCTTGACTTATTTGCACAAACCGTGTATTGTCAAAACCCTGTCCTTAAATAACCTTTATGTATTTTCCCTCAATTGCATGCTTTACACAAAGTGTTTATTTAATTTCTTTCCTTAAATGGTTTTACCCGTTTGAAAATGATTCCCTTAATTAAAGGGAGTCTTATGTAATTGATCTACAATCAGTCTTCAATTATTTTCTTATCTTATTTCCTCGTGACTTTAACACTATAAATACATGACTCTTTAACACAAAGCACAGATGATTTTAATAATCCTCCACACACGATTAACACACTTCAGACTTTACAATTTCACAATCTCTTCTGAAATCATACTTATAATATTATGTCTTCCTGTTTGCACTTCGGCTTTTACAAGACTACTGCTTTACTACTTGTTTCTTTGAAACTGGTATGTCCTAATCTAAGTTTCAGCATCACTCCAATATGTTTACTTACAGTCTTTGTATCTATGTCTACTTTATTGTTTCTGTAGAGTTTGATATTTAGCTTAGTATGCCTATGTTCTACTGCCTGCTTCTTTTATGAATCTTTGCTCCGTATCTCATTACCCCTATGTGTTTGTGAGTGGTGACTTAAGGCATGGCAATATGAGTTGTTGTCCATGAACTGAGTTTTGAACCTTAACCTCTAAACATGCTAGAGGGTGTGCCAGCACCTCCCATTGCTGGGCACGCCCATCAGCCTGCTCTCCTTATGTTCTTGAAAATTTCCCACTCCCATATACCTTTATGTGTTCTGATTTTAAGTTATTCCCTTTTCCCTTTCCCCTTTCAGAATTTCATTTCTGCACTTGCACACTCTCCTAGTCTCTAAGTTCTGCCCCCCTCCTGTGAGCCTTGCCTTAGGACCTTGAGTTCCCTCTGAACTTGGACACTTGAGGGCTGGCCCTTCCATACTGCACTATGTCTTAATCCTATAACAAATTTGGGTGTGAGCACTGCCCGGAGTCCACATGAGACTCTTAGGGGACTCTGACACATCCAAATAAGAGAAAGGCTTTGGATCATGATCTCTTGGAGTTGGTTCATCTCATGTTTCAGACAAGGAACCTGAATTAGGCTCCCCTTTGGTTGTACTTTTAATTTATGATGTATTTTTTCCTTTCTTACATTTATTCTAGACTGTAATAACTTGTAATAAACTATTGGGGATGGCTAGTAAAAAAGGGAGGGAATAACTGTATGCAACGGGCAGATATTCTGCCTATAGGTTTATGAATTTTGCATTCATATAGATATCCTGCCTATATGGGGTTTCTTTTCTGAATTTATGCGCTAACATTAGATACCATGTTTTGGAATTTCTGCATTCATATAATCTTGCTTATAGGTCTTATGAATTTTTGCATATCATATAGATATCTTGCTTATAGATCTTCTGAATTTCTGCATTCATAGAGATATCCTGCCTATAGTTTACTTGTGAATTTCTGCATATCATGTAAATAACTTGTTTATAGGAACTTATGAACTTCTACATTCTCATTTATATAACATGCCTATCGGAATTTCTACACCCATATATAGATACCATGTTTATAGGATGCACATGCATGTAGATAATACGCATATAGGTCCATTCTGGTTTTTGCATACTCATCTCTCATTAGGAAAACGTGTCTATAGGCCTTAATAACCAATGTAATCAGATATCACGTAACGCTTAGATATCATGTTGTAGAATTCTTTTACTCTTCTATGTCTATAACAATGTTTTAAATCAGCAAACACATAGAAAGCATGCCTATAAGGGTTCTAATCAAATCTGAATCGCCTCACTCGTTTGTAAGTTTAAACTGTCAGTAGTAATGCATTATCAATTGCAGAACTTGCACTCCTTCTGTTAAAACTAGCAATTTTTTTTCTAAATCAATCTGTAATCAGCTTACCTCTTTGTTTCTGAAATCAGTAGATATCATGCCTATAGGTTTTCGTCTAACACTTAGGCAAGTCTTAGGGTATAAGTTATAAACTGCACCGATCTTTATTACTTACAACCAGCGGACAGGTATAATTCTGACTTCTTATCTGAAAATATGTGATAAATCAGCTTGCTTTAACTTTTAAGTTTAATCAAACCCTAATCAGTACATGCAAGACATGCTAAACTATATGCTTTTTTTTTATCTAAGGAGGTCTGTTTGAGCCTAATTTGTTTGAGTGTTTTTCCCCCAACTTGCTACATATGTGTTTTGATTGACGCCTTAGAATTTTGTCCTTTTAAAACTATAAAACCTCATACCCCTTCCCTTTTAGGATTAGTAGTGCCAAATGCCTCTGGGGCTGATAGGATTGGGGTAGGTAATAGCATGCAATAAGTAAAATAAGACAATTCCGTGTTTAATACCTTAACGGGGTAGGAAAGGATAGATATGGATATGATGACCACGCGATAACACCACGTGTATAAGTGATTACCGGGTGTTGTGTGTGGTGATCCATATTATAAACCTAGGACCCCCCCCCCCTCTTTTACTTGTTTATTTCATTATTTACTTTCAACAATCAAACTATTTTTTTCCTTAAAATTCAGCTTTCCTTCCGTTTCTTTTGACTTCATCAATTTGCAACCATTATGTGAAATCCCCTCTTATTTGAAAGTCTTACTTGCTTACAAGTTATTTATACTTAAAGTCACAGCCATAGCTTGGCCGGGAACCACACTAGTGGATTCTGAGGGGTGCCTAACACCTTCCCCTCGGAATAATTTCAAGCCCTTACCCTATCTCTGGTTATCCAAAAAAAAACCCTTCTTAGTGTCCTAATGCACTTAAATCATTAGGTGGAGACTCTTCAATTCTCTTAAACCCAATTCCCAAAAAGGAACGAGTTGTCCTTCCAAATGTCATAAACCCAATTTTGCGAGAAAAAGGGGGCATGACACATAATTTCAATATCGGTGATGTTCACCAGCAATAATATCTTTTGAGGTGTGCCGCGTTCCCGTTGTTGGGCAACTTTTCTCCAACTTGACTCTCCAATTCATACAAACCTTTCCTGGTTATAGCTGAAACCCGATATGGGTATTCCAATGTTGGACCTAGCTTCCCTACATTGAGCTCCCGTGTGTTTTCATTTACTTTTATTAGTACCAAGTACCCTACTTTGAAATAACGGAGGTTGGCTCTTTGATTATAATATCATTCACTTCTCTGCTTTTGGACTGCCATTCTTATATGCGCCAAGTCCCTGCGCTCATCGAGTAGCTCCAAGTTGACTAATATTGCATCGTTGTTTGACTCTTTATTTTCTTGGAAATATCTCAATGTGGATTCCCCTACTTCCACCGGAATCAAGGCTTCTGCTCTGTACACAAAGGAAAAAAGAGTTTCACATGTGCTTGATTTGGCTGTTGTTCGGGATGACCATAAAACTTCTGTTGGTCAAGCCCTGCCTCGCCCCGTTTAGCTTTTTTTCAAAAATCCATGCCCTGCCCTGCCCTGCCCTGCCCTGCCCTATCAAGCCCTGCCTCGCCTCGCCTCGCCCCGCCCCATTTAGTTTTCTTTTTTTTTTTTATCTTTTATTTTGCAGTATGTTACTTAATTTTTTTTACTTTTTCAATTATTATTGAAACATTTAAAATTAACATGTCAATGAGAGTTACTATGTATATTGGTTGAATAAAATATAATTTTTATTAATTTTATATAGTTTATCGATAAATTTCTCGATCATTAATGCTTCAACCCAAGTAAATGGTGAACTGTTTAATTCACTTTTGGGATTGTTTATTTAAAATGTGAAAATCATATATTAAATTCCTTCTTATTTGAACTAGGTAATATAATAAATCTGTAAAAGAAACTAATCCTTTCCAAATATTTTCGGCCCAGCAATAGAGTTCTAAATAATTAATACCTCTAGCAAGTGCATTTACTGAGAAGCCAAACAATAGTCCACTTTCTCAGTTCTTCCTAAAAAATTCAAGTTTTATAACTTACATGTCCATCTCCTTTATACTGTGCTCATATAGGATCTTGTGGTGATGAAGGCTGATGAAATATAATTTATTCTTTTTTCCTTATTCTTAATTATAGATCTAAAACAAGTCAATTAATTCTATATAATTTGATTATCACTGTAATAAAAAAAATAGAAAAATTCTTTTTATGAAAAATTATGTCTGATTCTCTAGATATACAATAGTATGTTCATTACCCTTTAACCAAACACTTTTATGTACAAAATATAAATACACATTCTAATAAATACTATAATTATATATAAATTATCCCAATATGCATAATTGTAATATTCTTTAATTAAACATAAAATTTTAAAATACTTTTCAAATAATATTAAATTCATATTTGCACGTAAGATATTTTTAAAAAAATTATACCTATTTATAAAAGTAGCAAAATGAGAATTCCATGTACTTTTTCTGTTGACAGTAAGTATATAAGTTGTTCTCCAAGTAAAGTTTTATACATGTAATAAGAGTATGTATTATTCAGTTTTTGAATTGGGCCTTAGGCTATACAATGGCCCACTATTGGAACTAAAAGCCCACCTGCTACCTGCCCTGCCCCATTGAATTATTTTAAAAATCAAGTTTTGTCCCGCCCTGTCCTATTTATTTCATACCCTGCCCTGCCCTATTAAGTGTCTGCCCTGCCTTGCCCTGCCCTGTCCCGCCTTGCCCCATTTGCCATTCCTAGCCTTAGGGTTTCTCCCGAAGGTGTGATTAATACTATGTCGAGCTCGTACCCTTTTACGTTGGAGGCTTCGTCCGTAAATAAGGCCTAAACTCCCGATGTCGATTCTGACACCATTACTGCCTCTTTGGTTGCTAAAGGTAGTACTACCGGGCTAAAGTTGGCCAAAACGTCAGCCAAGACTTGTGACTTAATCGCTATCTTTGGTTTATATTCTATGGCGAACTCACTTATTTCGACGGACCATTTGGCCAACCTACCCGAAAGTTCTAGTTTGTGAAGGATAATCCATAAAGGAAAAGTGGTCACCACGGCTATCGGGTGATATTGGAAATAGGGACTCAGCTTTCAAGCGGTGACTATGAGAGCTAAGGATACCTTCTCCAAATGCGGGTAGCGAGTTTAAGCTCCCATTAAAATTTACTAACGTAATAAATAGGAGATTGTGTACCTTCGTCCTCGCAGACTTAAACTGCGCTTATCGCTACTTCTGAGACTACGAGGTATACTAAAAGTGTTTCACCTTCCTTTGGTTTGAAAGTAATGGAGGGCTTGACAAGTACCTTTTCAAAATCTCTCAAAGCCTGCTGGTACTATGGTGTCCATTCAAAGTTGTTTTTCTTTTTGAGTAGTGTGAAGAAACAATAACATTTTTCTAATGACCGAAAAATGAACCTGCTCAAAGCTGCCAATCTCCCCGTGAGCCTTTGGACTTGTTTCACGCTTGACAACTGGTCCGGGATGTCTTCGATAGCCTTGATCTTATCGGGCTTTACCTCAATCCCCCTTTGTGATACCAAAATCCTAGAAAGTTGCCAGAGCTGACACCGAAAGCGCATTTTTCGGGGTTAAGCTTCATGTTATACTTCCTTAGTATGTCAAAAGTTTCTTGCAGATGCTTAAGGTGATCACATGCATTCAAAGACTTAACGAGCATATCGTCTATTAAACTTCTACAGTTTTCCCTATTTGTTTTTCAACATCTTATTTACGAGTCACTGATAAGTGGCTCCACGTTCTTCAACCCGAAAGGCATCACATTATAGCAATATGTGCCAAAATGCATTATGAATGAAGTCTTTTCCTGATCCTCTGGGTTCATCTTAATTTGGTTATACCCGGAATAAGTGACAATGAAACTCATTAACTCGTGCCCCGTCGTTGCATCGATCATTTGATCAATTAGTGGGAATGAGTCTTTCGAGCATGCCTTATTCAAGTCCTTATAATATACACACATGTGAAATTCAATAAAGCCAGACCTGAGTTCGGGGTGCAGTCCTATCCCCAAGTGGAATTTCCTTTCTAAGAACTCTTCGAACAATGCAACTTGCTCGAGCTCTTCCGTCGTGGATTTCGTTGCATACGTCTTTTCTGGTACCTGAAAATATCTTGGCACCTGATAAGATTCCAATGCTTTTACCCTAGGGCTAACGTCATTTGGTTTGGGAGTGGGTGCCGGTTCCTGTAGTTGCTATGTCACGTGCTTCTTCCCTTTGCTACTCGAGACTGAGATCGTATTCATCTCCCTTGTCGTCGGTTGGTTGACCCTTATCTGTTTAACTCCTTGGGGCATTGGAAATTTTAGCAACTAATGATACATTGATGGTACGACTCTCATCTCATGCAACTATGGTTTTCAAACTAATATTATAACTCATATCACCTTCTACCACTTCAAAAAAAGTCATTTTTATCACTCATTCAGCATTCGTGAGGAACAAAATCTCCCTTCAGGTTATCACGCTCACAAGGCTGAATCCGGTGAGAAGTTTTGTGGATGGAATGATGCTTCCAGTGAGTTTGGCTTTCTCCAATTCTCTCATTGTATGATATTGGCCGAACTTCCTGGATCTACTAGAACACGTTTGATTTAAAGTGTAACACATTTAGAGAAATTACCCGTGTGTCGTTGTGCGATAGCAGCAATCCATCTGCTTACTCTTCCGTGAAAATAATGTCATCTTCGATAACTTCCCGGAGTCTCTTGATATATGTTATTGATACTTTCATCTTTTTGCTGTAAGAAGGTGACCTCATTGATCTCGTTACCCCGAAGATTATGTTGATCGTCTGGCGCAGGGGATCTTCCTCTATTTTCGAGGGTTCCGCATTATCCCAGTTACGACCGTAGTTGCTTTTGTCCCAATCACTTAATAATTCGCTGAGATGACCATTCTTCAATAGTATCACACCTCTTCCTGTAGATGTCGGTAGTCCCCGGTCTAGTGGCTATTCGTCCAAGGGTATTCACACCACAAGTAGGGATGCCTCTGGCTAGGTTTAGATCTCATCGACTTTGGAAACCATGCTTCTTTGATGTTTCTCATAGCTGATACTAACTCTATTACACTTACATTGAAATGATATTATGATAGCATGTTGTAGGAAGGATCTCGTGTACCGGATGCTTCCTTGTCCTGCAATGATCTAATATTCCGATCGCGATCGGTCCTTTTGTCGGTTGTGAACCTGTCAGCTGACTGAAAACCTCTGTCATGGCCTTCGGTCGGTGTCGAATTAATCTTTTGATTTTTCTTTATTCTTCCCCCGTCCCTTTTCCGTCAACGAGAAACCAACCTGATCATCTTCGATCCTTATCTTTGACTCATACCGGTTGTGGACATCCGCCCAAGTCATTGCTTGGAACTCAAGCAATCTTTCCTTCAATTTTTTGGAAGCGTATGAACCTCTCGGATTCATTCCCTTGGTAAATGCTTCAGCTACCCATTCGTTTTGAATAACTAGGAGCAACATCCTCTCCTTTCGGAACCGGTTAATGAATTCTCGCAGCAACTCGGATTCTGCTTGTGCAATCCTGAATATGTTGGCCTTTTGGGCCTGCACCTTTCTGGCCTCGACATGAGCCTTAATAAAAGAATCTGCGAGCATCTCAAAGCAAAATATGGAATTCCCGGATAACAATAAATACCACGTCAAGACTTCCCTCGTGAGAGTCTCTCCGAATTTCTTCAGCAAAATAGATTCAATCTCGTGAGGAGCTAAATTCCCCTTCACCATCGTTGTATAGGTGGTAATATGCTACTAAGGGTCTGAGGTTCCATTATACTTTGGCACATCGGGCATTTTAAATCGCTTCGGGGTTAACTCTAATGTCGCGCTTGATTTGTACGGCAACTGAGTGTACTTCTTTGAGTCCGGTCCTTTCAGCACCATTGGTGCGCCCGTTATTTTCTCCATGCGGGCGTTCATTTCTCTCATAAACAGTAAGAGTTCATTCTTGAAAATATCATTTTTGTCATTGGGGCTGGATCCACTCCCCCCAGCTCCATCGAAACTAACCTCGCCCATCGGGTGTTGTTGTCGACCCTCTGCGTTATTTGATTTACAAGAGTGTCGGGAGGAACTAGACCTCGTTTATTCGCGTTATTGGAAGCCCCCGATAACGCTTGCTTCAACTCCGTCATAACCTCATCATGCCATGTGAGGTAGCCTAGAATGATCACTTGTTGCTCTTATAGGACCCTTACCGCATCAATAACATGCTCCTCTTCAGCATCATCGGAAGTTTCCTTCCGAACATGTCGCGGGTACCGCCTGTTGTGGACCGGCATGGCATCGTTCCCCTTATTGTGGGTGTCACTGATTGAATTCTTGAAATGAGATTGTATGCTCGAACCTCAGGATTATGTGTATTGTTAACACTGTTATATGATATTTCTTATAGTTTTTGCTATGACAAATACTTAAAACATGTTAGTAAAAGATGCAAGGATCAACTTTATTACACGGTTATCTAGGCCCCATGGTGGGTGCCAAATTGTTTACTCGTAAAATGGTACATTAAATTTGTACGTGGTTTCTAGACAAGTGAATTAATTTGATCCAGAAATAATAAAATAATTGAAGAAATATGTAATGCTTAGCCTTGATATGAATACAAAATAGCAGAAATAATGATTCTGGTAGCGAGGCCTCCGGGCGCAACAATAATAAGAGCAAAAAGTAAGAAGATAAAATTGTATAGAGCTTTGAATATATTATAGTATAAGTTTCTCGGAAAATTTATGTCCTTTACAATGATAACATGGCTTACTATTTATAGCTACGTTTAGGGAACAAGGTCCTAGGATCGTGCCCTTTTTAATATCAATTATGAGGGCCATTGATGAAGGTGTAATAGCGAGCATAAATGACAAATTTTGTGCATTGGGAAGTGCACTAAATTGGAATATTCTTCAATAAATATCATCGGGCGGAGAGAATTTATTGCCTCTTTACGAGTGTCATTCCTTCCGGTACCAAATGGGATAGTTGCATTCGGTTTCATGTGTCATATTTTTAAGCGGACACCTGGCATAGCATATTTTACCGTATACAATATGGGGAATGTTGTTTTATCTGCATGTCATATTCTTAATAAAGTCCCTCATAAGAAGTTAGATAAAACCTCGTATAAGTGATGGAAAGGGTTTGCCCCTAACTTGAAAATTCTGAAAGTGTGGGGGTGTTTGGCTAAGGTTAGTCTACCTGATTTTAAGCAAGTAACTGTTGGACTCAAGACTTTTGATGTTATTTTCATTTATTATTTATGCTCAAAATAGTGTTACGTATAGATTTACGTCTTTGAATGATAGTTCTATTTGTGAATCTAGAGATGCAGAATTTTTAGAGCATATTTTTTCATTGACAAATAATTTGCCTAGTGATGTGCCTAATAATGCTTCTACATCTATGTCTATTGATTCTCATATTGTGCCTTCTTCTAGTGTTACTTCTAATGAGCATGAAAATGAGCTTAGAAGGAGTAAGAGACGTAGAATTTAAGCTAGCTTTGGTCCTGACTTTATCTCTACTTTCTTGACTGGAAATATTGTTCTCGATATTTTGAGTGATGAATTAGTGTCAATCTATTTAATAGAAGAAGACCTTAAGACTTATAACAAATCGGTGATGTTAATAGATGCTAGTTTTTGGAAAGAGACCATTAAAAGTGAATTAGACTCTATAGTTTCTAATCACACTTGAGACTTGTCTGATTGCCTATAGGTTGTAAACCTATAAGTAGAAAGTGAACATTTAAGAATAAACTGATACATGATGGTACAATTGAGAAATATAAGGCTATACTTGTTATTAGGGGTTTTAATCAAAAGAAAGGCATTGATTACTTTGACACTTATTCTCATATGTCTAAGATAGCGGCTATTAGAACTCTTGTTGCTTTAGCCGCTATTCATAATTTAGTGATACATCAAATGGATGTTAAAATAACTTTTCCAAATGGCTATATATATATATCAACCTGAGGGATTTGTGATCCAAGGATATGAGAATAAAGTATGCAAATTGCGAAAGTCTTTATATGGTGTAAAACAAGTACCTAAGCAATGGTATGAAAAGTTTAATAGCACATTAGTGGGTAATGATTTTGTTGTTAATGCATCTGATACTTGTATTTATTCGAAGACGATAGAATCAAATTGTGTGATTATATGTCTGCATGTAGATGACATGTTAATCTTTGGCTCAAATGTAAATGTTGTTAGTGAAACTAAGAATTTTTTATCTTCTAAATTTGAAATGAAAGATCTTGGAGAAACATATATAATTTTAGGGATTAAAATCAAAAGAACTTCCAATGATTTTTCGTTGTCTCAATCACATTACATCGAAAAAAGTTGAAAAGGTTTAATTGTTTTGATGTAGCTCCTATGAGAACTCCTTATGATCCTAGCATACACTTGAGAAAGAATAAGGAATTCACTATTTCTCAAACTAAATATGCTAAGATAATTGATAGTGTAACATTTTTCATGAATTATACACGACATGGTATTGCTTGTGCTATTAGTAGATAGAGTAGATATACTCACAAACCCAGTAGTGAATACTGAAATGCTCTTCATTGTTTGCTAAGGTATTTGCGAGGTACTATGGATTGGTTTTTGCATTTTAATAGATTTCGTGCTATTTTAGAAGGATTTTGTGATGCAAAATGGGTTACTGACAATGATGAAGTTAGCTCCACTAGAGGTTATGTGGTTACTTTAAGTGTAAGTGCTATTTCATGGAAGTCTTCAAAACAGACTTGTACAGTTATTGCTCCCAAACGCATACGTAAGTATACGTGGTCGTACAAGTAATATAGGATTGTAAGTCTAGATATCATACTCACGAGGACTTGTTGTTAATTATTTACTAAATTAAACTAAAATAATTAATCTACTCAAGAAATTTTATAAAGTATGAATATTTGACTAAAACTTCTAAAGTAACAAACTAAGGGATTAAAGGATATAAGTCTGCAATCTTAGCGATGAATTCAATGGGAGAAAAAAATTCTAGAGTTATGGATTAACTAACAATCCTATTGCGTTTTCTACTTAAATTGTCTAATTAATTTATTTGGTTTATTGATTGACAAGGTTAATATTACTCGTAGTATTCTCCCGAAATACTACTCGCCTATTCAAACTAACCCAACACATATATTCCTATGGAATTAGGATTAAAAAGAACGCACTAATAATTCCCGTATAATAACCAAGCAAGACGATTAGTGTCACGCCCCAAAATCGAGGGGCGCGACCGGTGCTCGACCGGATAACCCCAGTCAAGCGGACCTCGGTGCCTTTCTTAACCCACGTGTTACCCCATGATTTCAATACCCATAATTCAAGTGAAATAGCCGTTTATGATTAAACGCATTCTTACGAAATATACATAACATACATGCTTACTTTACGTGGTCTATAAGTTCTACTGCCCAGATACAAAATACATAAGTACATAACCCACATTTCCTATCTACGGAGCCTCTAGGGATACAAAAGAGTTTTGCAATACTTGCCGATAACAAAGCTTCGGCTATATTTTACACAAATACCAAAATAAGACTCCGGGAAGAAAAGCGGCATGAGCTACGCAAGGCCCGAGAGGAAAGGGGCTCAACAATACAGCTGACGGAAAGATGGAGGAGCTGCTACTGCCAGTAGACTGGAGTACCTACTATAGAATCACCTACAATCATAACAAGAATGTAGCGCCCCCGGCAAAAGGGACGTCAGTACATTTGAATTATACTGGTATGTATGAACAAACTTTACCCCAAGTAAAATTAATCAATACACAGATAACAAACAGTAATAGAATCAACAATCAAATTGACATGAAAGGAACATCCAATGCCAACAAGTATCACAATCTCTCCTTTTCCCCTTTCAACATCATTTCATACTCAAGAGTTTCATACATTTTCATTTCAATAGTGAATATGATCACTTTTTCACCCTTATTACCTCGGCCACCCTTATTACCTCGACCACCCTTATCACCACAACCCATACCTTATAACTTCGTATTGCAGCGCGCAACCTGATCCCACCGAATATTCACATATAATACAACAACAATAGTTCACAGTTCAATCACATGGCTTTAGGCCATCCCAAATATCATTTCACAGCAATAACAATTTAAGTCACAATGATAATTGCCCGCGACAAGCCACACATGATGTTACCACAGTTGTATCAATTGCATCAATCACAACTTTTTTCCATTATTTATTTCACATCCCTTACCACGTAAACACTTATCCCAAGGTATGCTCCTTTGTGCAGGCACCCCACACTCAGTTCCAACCATTTGTTCGATTTTTCACACGCCTATTGACTTTGACTCCATGCTCCTACTCCTATAAAAATACAAAAACAATAATACGAAAAGAATACTATAAAGGAATTAAAAAAACAAAAACGAAAAGAAACAATAGAATTCGATTGCTTTCCAACAAGTTCTTGATTTAACATCGTGGTACTGTGCCATCACTTTCAACAATTTTCCTTGCACTTTCAGGATACCAATTGCGCCCCCAATTTTGCATTAATTTTTCTATCACGCTCCTGGGCGGTGGAGTAAAAATAAAGGAATCAAGCAATATATATCGCATCTTTTACTTCTTGGCGTTTAAGCGAGGGATGTTGTTTTGACTCCTTGGCATCACAAATTTCAGAATATATACACTTTGTTCCTCATCTATTGACTCCTCCATATGCTCAAATGGACCAATTCTCGTGTCATCAACCAGACATAATAATAAAAAACATTTCAAATAAGGTCCAATGCCCTCCAACTCTAGAATCACTTCACTTTTAACATCCTCACTTTTACACACTTCGTCAACCTTGCCATCATCAATAATTTTTTTTGTCAAATAGTTGGAACTCCTCTTTTTGCACCATAAGTTGGACAATATCAATAATAATTGGTTGTAGGGCATTAGACGCCTCAATATTTTTATTCAACTGAGCCTGTAAGTCATGGATATTTGAGCCAAATTGATCTATCACTTGCCTGAGCTCAGTTCTTCCCTGTATCAGATGTTCTGCCATATTTGAAAGACTATATCGGAGAAACTCATGAAATTTTTCTAGTTGAGCTTGTTCCTCTAGCCAAGGTTGGCTCACTTTATCTGTTTTTCCAAAGCTATCTCCTTCTAGGAACTCAGTCTCTTCGTCGAGTTGAGGTTCTTTTGGAAATTGGCCATTAATCTTCCATTCTAGCCTGCAGTACTTTGATTTCTAAGGTAGTTTTTTTTACATACCTAGTACATTTCTTTGTACTAATGTCCCATCGTCGGGGAAATGTATTCATGCCTACATGTTCAGGTATCCAGTTTGGCGGGCTCTTATCATAGACGGAGTTGATATCCAACCGAGGATCGGCGAGGCTCAATTTCATCTGGAGTATAGCTGAGTCCATAGGTTATTAGATTGCCCTACGTATATATACTTTTGGGTAGGTTGAAGCTGTGTCCCGACCATATTTTGATGTCAAATACTTTTAGAAGCTTTGTAAATAAAGATTCATTATGTGCAGTATGTCAGAGGCCTTGACAGCCGTGCGTATTTATGTTTTGAGTACCATGTGTCACACCTCCTTTTGGCGCACCCACCCCGAAGAGTAAAATGTGCACGGGAGTTTTTTCAATTTAAGTGACAATATTTGAAACGGGGTTATTTCATTTATTTCAGAGTCGCCACTTGGAATAAATTAAAGGTGTCCCAAGTCACAGATTTATTTAAATCCCGAATCGAGGAAATTTCGACTTTCCTAATGAAGTCTGCGAACCAGAAATTCTAAGTAAGGAATTCTGTTGACCCGAGGGAAGGTGTTAGGCACCCCCGAATCCCGTGGTTCTAGCACGGTCGCTTAAA
>MU683789.1:4626-17048 GCA_026770625.1 Nicotiana glauca
TCATGGTATGTTTCTGGGGCTCTCTGACAGATGGGTAAGGCCTAGATACAAAGGAAACTCTGGCGAAATTTTTGAAAATTTAGGGAGTTAGCTAAATTTGGAGACTGTCAACCGGTTTCGGGTTGTAAAGAAGAGAAGATTGCACCTAGACTGGAAATAAATGAACTTTGATCCTCATTCGAGGACGAATGATCTTAAGTGGGGGAGGATGTAAGGCCCCGTGAAATTCCTACTTAAGAACCCGAATTCCGGGTGCCAAGTTAGGAGCATGTGTTAGAAACTCATAGAGGCTCGGACCTTTTTGGATTGAATAGTGCATTAAAAAGTCAAGAATAAGTTTCCAAAAAAAAATGCAAGAAATGCGGTCCATAATGCGACCGCAGAACGTAAATGCGGACCGCATATCTGCCGCAGAATGAATCAGAGTGTTGGTTAAAATTGAAGTCAATTATGCGGTCGAAATGCAGTCGCATAATCGAAATGCGGGCCGCATAGTCATTGCATTTTCTCCTTTGAATTTTGTGAGTGTCAGTTCTGCGGTGCACTTTGCGACCGCAGAACGTGAATGCGGACCGCATTATTACCGCAGACTAAGTCAGAACGTATGGTTTTTGGGAGACATTTTTGCGGTCCATTATGCGGACCGCATGTTCATTCTGCGATCAATCTGCAATCGCATATTTGACACGGGGCTCCAATTTTCTAATTTTTAACCCGACTTCCCTATCGATATATTTGATATTAGGGCTTATTTTGAGCATTCTTCTAAGAATTTTCTAGAGAGAGAGAGAGGGTCCTTAGAGGTGGAAAGTGTTCTCCCATCAAATTCTCCTTAGAATATTGCTACATCCTTGAAACTAACCAAGTGGAGGCTCCTAAATCTTCATTCCAAGAGGTAAGATTCATGATCTCAGCTTTTATTTCCACACTTAAATCTATAGGGCCAGTAGAGAAGTAAATTGAGAGTATAAAACTGATATTCTCTACATGCATGCCAACCCATAGGATTTTGGAAGGTAGAAAACTAAAAAGAAGGTAATTGGGTGTATAGAGTGATGGAAATTCTTCACACAAAGGGGCTAAGGTCACAATGCACCTTTAGTGTTCGATGATATGCTTGAACCAAACTAGAACTTCAGTTTCATCTCTAAATCTTTAATTAATTTGTAATTCTTGCTTAATAGATCGAAGTGCTAAGAAGTTCCAGAAATTTTTAAAAGAGTAAGGAAAAGCTTTACTGAGGTATGTATGGCTAAAACCACCTTTTATTAGAAATTGAGCTCCATTGTCATTGCGAAAGAATGGTAAGAGTTGAATTGGCTTGGGTATTGATTATCATTACGCATTAATTGATTTGTATAGAACTATACATATTCATGAAGGATGTGCCTTGATGTGAATAATTTACAAATCTTGATAATTAGGGAATGATGAAAAGTATAATTATGTGTTGTATTACTTGGGCTATGAGCCGACATTGAAATAAAGAACTTCCCATGCTAGCTATGTGCTCACTTACCTGTGATTGGTAACTTGAATCATCCTTGAATTGTGTGAGATTGATATTTGAACGTGTTGACTGTTGGGGATTGAGTAATGCCTCCAATGAGGTGACCTAGCCGGTCGGGTCGTGATCGGATGCCATGCCGCACACATGGTGGTAATGTGCTGATATTGGATCTGGATAAGGGAAATGAAATATTGATTGTGAGTAATACCTCCGATGAGATGACCTAGCCGGTCGGGTCGTGACCGGACTCCGCTCGAGATGGCGGTGGTAATGAGAATAGTGGTGAACTCGTGACAGAATTGCCCGGATCTTGTTGTGGAAATTGTATGAAAAACTATGTGAACTATTTCTTGATTTGCCCGTATTAATTGCTTGTATCTATTTGATAGTTCTTTCTGGTAAAATGGTGTTTAGTTATATATACCAGTACAATACAAATGTACTGACGCCCCTTTTGCCGGGGGCGTTACATTCGTGTTATGATTGTAGGTGGCTCCATAGTGAACAGTGCCGACCGTGTGTAGCAGAGAATCTATCTACTCGAAGTCTCGGTGAGCCCCTTATCTTCCATGGGGCTATATAGTGTATCTTTTGTTATTACAGCTTTCCGCTTTTGAGGTATGGCCGGGGCCTTGTTGCCGGCATAGTCATGTTTATCTGTTGTATCCTTAGAGGCTCCAAAGACACTAGTGTGGGTTATGTACGGGTGTTCGGGGAGTCCACTATATGTATATGTTTTAATCTTAAACTTGTGATCTCCTTAAACCGTAACTTTAATGGAATCCTTGAAGCTGACTTATTTACGGTAAATCTTTGTAATATAAAATGAACCAATGTTATAATATGTACCATGCATTCTCGTCTGTATTAATGAAAGGCATAGGTCCCGTATTCATATTGGTTTGGGGTAGGAAGTGTTCTATAAGGCTTGCTCCGTCGGGTTCACTCGATTGAGCGCCGGTCGCGCCTCCCGAGGTTGGGGCGTGACAATCATGGCCCATGTCGAGGGTTTTTTGATCGTATACATGTACCCTTTTACATTAGGCCCTCTCGATAGGGTCGTGCTCCAGTTTTGTAAAAGATATCAGGTTACCCTGGCACAGGTTCACCCGTCGTTTTGGAGGATAGTGCTAATGATAAGGTATTTTACAGATAAAGTCAGGCTTGAGTTCACCTTCAACCATCTTATTAGATTGTACCGGCCCTTGCATTACCGAGGCCTGATTACTCTGCGACGTCGATCACCCAGCCCTTTGTTGCCAGTAATGAAGAAGATGAGGACTGAGAGTGGACAATTCGATCCGTCCGAGTGCGAACTATCGATATTATCCCCATAGAGTTCCTTCCATTTCCTAAGAAATGGAATTTCACACGTAAGTAGTACACTCATGTTCATATTATTCTTGTGCATGGTGGAGGCAGATTCTATAAAGATGCTTTCTTTTTCTTTTCTTTTTTACAGCAATACCGTGGATGCCATACGAGGTTCCCGACCTGGCGGATTGGTCTCGAAAACTGGCAGCTTTGCTCGACTTACGATGAGTGTAAGTGGCGACATCTGTCAAAGGGTAGATGGGAGGCAAAACACCACGGTATGTGCTGTGTGGCTTATTTTTTTTTAAAGGCACTTTCTTTTATGTGTACTAACTCCGTCACTGTAGGCATTGGAGAATTTTTTTGAGATAAGACCGTGCCCCCTCAGGGAGGAGGAAGGATCGTCGGCTTTGGGGCCGAGGAATGATAACAAACGGAAGGAGTCCTCGAAGGACAAGGGTACTCATAGCGAGGCAAGCCCTGCTTGGAGGCCCAAAGAAGATTTATCAACTGAGCCTGCGGCATCTAAGGCTTCTAGCCTCGAAAAAATGGTTACTCCTTTGCCGCCATCTTCCTTTACCGTCGAAGGTACTTCAAAGGATGAAGATTTTCTGCCACCTTCCTCTTCTCCCGCCGAAGATACTTCAAGGGAAATTCGAGGCCAAGGGCAGCCTAAATCGAGTGGGGTATCGAGCGATCGTATTCCCATCGGGAGTGGTTCTACTAAGGCCGATGAGACCAGACTAGTAAATGTGCGCTCAACCTTTGATGGGGATCAACGTCTCTGTTCTGCGGTGAGTTTTGGTCGACTATATTGGCTTTTCAGTTTGCACTTTCATTTTCTTATTGAGCTTCCTTTTTCATAGGCCTTTGACAAACTCAAGTCTCAGCTACTCCACCATGAAACCAGGTTGTGAAAAGTCTTGGACGCAGAGAAATCCTCAGGCTTCTTTGTGATAAAAGGGCAAAGGAGTTGGCATACCTGCGGTACGAGGCAAGTCGAAGTCGGAACTACGAAAGCTACCTCGAGAGATAGGTAACTTTTGTTTCGAGGGGATGCATGTTTCCTCTTCTATGTTCGGAGATTAATATTTAGATACTTCAGTTGTAGAGAAAAATGAAGGACCTGGAACACCTTTGGGCAAAGCCGGTCAGGCCAAGTACGAGTGTAATGAGCTGAAGGCTCTGGCAGATGCCCAAGTTATGACCAAGAAGAATGCTTTGGCCAAGGCTTCTGCCCTCGAGGTGCAACTTTGGAATTCTCGTAAAAACAATTTGGTCCAAACAAGCATGATTGCAAGGCTCGAATCTGAGCTTTTGAAGATGAAGGCCGAGGTCGTGGACGCCCGAGTCGAAGCTGAAGAGATTCGGGCTAAGGCTGACAAGAAAGTGGCTATCTATTTAAAAGACGCTGCCGATGATCGGGTTGAGTTGAGAGGGTCTTTCGATCGAGATATCAGAAGCAATAAGTATGCCCGGTGCAAATCTTGGAGGGAAACCCTCGAAGAGATCCATGCTAGGGACTTCAATCTCTCGGAAGTGATTGCGCAGGCCAAGGCGGATGAATATGACACCAAGTTCCTCATATCCGATGCCGAAGATAATGGAGAAGAGGCCGATGGGGCCGCAGTCCCCGAGGGGAAAATAGACTAGGCTTTTTTCTTTTTGATTCTTTGTATAGTGTTCTTTGAGAACTTTGTAAATGGAGCTTTGTATTTTTTCACCTATACGTATAAAAGGAAGCCTTATGGTTTCATCTTTCATGCATTTCCCTTTGCTTGTATTAGTCTTTCATTGTTTTGAATTTATACGTTTGTCGATGCGGTGGGGGTTGTGTAAGTGAGGATCAAAGATGCAATCGATATGTCGCAGAAGCGACCCTTTGTTCCGTAGATGTGAGGCCCTTGGGAGACTTCATATTTTCGAGGGTTAGGTCATTTTTTTCATTATTTTAAATTTTGGAACTCGGTAAGAAGCGATATTTGAGGAGATTTTCATCACTACTTTGTAGGTAAGTAATTTTATCTTGGATTTGATTATATATCTTGAGTGTAATTATACACTTTAATCACAGAATTTTAACGAGAAAATTGAAGTTTTTGTCTACAACTTAAGAGGGTAAATTTTGGGGTTTTGAGGGTCGAATTGGACTCGGTTTTGAAATCTAATCACATATTTGGACTCGTAGGGTTATGGATAGTCATAATCCATCCCTTGATTGGATTTTGAGAATGTGAGCCCGGGTTGGGTTTTGTTGACTTTTGGGGATTTGATTAAAAATTGAAGCTTTATCGTTTGGAATTGATTCCTATAGCTTTGTTTGACGTTATTGAGTTATATTTGACTAGACTCGAGCAGTGATTAAAAAAGCGAACGCTTTCTCACTTTAAGCGAAGAGCGAAGCAGAGCAGAAGGGTCAGCGCTTCTGCCATTAAAAGCGACTCTAATAGAAAAAACGATCGCTTCTCTGTAAAAAGCGAGAAGCGGTGAAGCGAGAAGAAGTGAGCGAAGCGGACGTTTTTTAATTAAAATTCCAAAGCCTTATTTGTCACACCTCCTTTTTCACTACGCCCGTGAGGGCGTAAAGGAGTTTTTCCAATTAAAGGACAATCGGAACGGGATTTATTGTTAAGATTCAGAGTCGCCACTTGGGAGATTAATGGTGTCCCAAGTCACCGGTTGAATCCCGAACCGAGGAGATTATGACTCTGTTAATAGTCCGCGAACCAGAAATCCGAGTAAGGAATTCTGTTAACCCGGGAGAAGGTGTTAGGCATTCCCGGGTTCCGTGGTTCTAGTTGCTTTTATCTGATTTCAAAACATGTTCTAACTTATGTGCCTTTTATTGGGAATCCGCCTTTATTTATTTATTTATTTATTTATTTATTTGTTTTAATAGGAATTGCAACGTCGTGAAAACGCGCCTCGAACCACGTCGCACCAGGGCACCCGTGGTTGTCAATACATTTCGACTCCGTTGAGATTTGGATTTGGGTCACATCAATGTGCACCCGTATTTAAGAAGGTAATATTATTAAAAACGCACTTAAAGTGACTAACGTGTTATTATTTTGGGGAAGGCCGTGAAATTTTCTAAACAGCCCATCTCAAAGTCTAAGTATTTTGTATAAACATTTATTGAGGGCCTCACAATTTTGTATTTTTATTCGGTGAGGCTCGTCTCTTTTTATTTTTTAAAGTCCAATCTAAAGGAGAACTATTATTTGCTATTAAGCATCGTCTCTAAAGCCTAGTCAATTATCTAGAAAGCCCATTATTATATAACAGTATTCCAAAAGAGGCTCAGGCCTCCAGTCCCTAATTTAACTACGTGAGGTAGGATTTTCTGAATGTTGGGCCTCAAAGCAGCCCTCGAGCATGAAGTGCTATTTCAGCTTCGCTTAAACAAGCCGTTTAGGGCTTTGGGTCCCAAACGAAACCAATACAAAGGTAGAACCAAACGGGGATCTGGGCCAAGTCTCCACAGGCCCTCAACCCGGAAATTGAATGGCTTAAGGCGGGCCTTTGTGTTTTTTTTAAAGCAATAATGGCGTGACTGGGCCAGCTTAGGCCCAAATTCGTGAAGCAAATAGACGTAGTTAAACAAACACTTAACAATTCAAGTTCTCACCCAACCTTTTTTAAATTTCAGTATGCTAACACATGAATATATGTACAACTAATATGAGTTACAATTAACATATTTTCAGATCAATACATAGCCCTTGCCCTGCTTTAAACCACCATTTAACTGGACTCCATTGTTCGCATTAAGGAAGAAAAACAAAAGATCTAACGGACTAATAACTCAGCAAATGGAATTCCCAACAGTGCTTTTAATTCATGATTTACAATTAGCTGGCCACTTACCTAACGCTATTGAATTAGGATTACTGATTATTATATGTAAAACTCAGCTATCACAGGAAAGAGTCAAATTATTTTAACAGTCCTTCTCAGTCCCACAACAGTCCAAATCAAGTGAAATGATTCTAATTAAACAACGCCTACTTCAATACAATTCAAACAGACTAAGATTAAACAATTACACATTATTGTTTGACAAGAGCTAAGTGAGCCTAGATTTGAAATATCACTTCATTCCATTCCAATTTGAAATTACATCAGTTATGAATTCAAGCGTGTACCTGGATTCAAATGAAATGGAAAGAGAAAGGAGTCAGCAATAATTAGCAGCAACTAGAATCCAACAATCCCAGACAACAACAAGAAGAGCAATTTTGAACCAAATTCACTTCACCAAACCCAGGAATATTTCACAGAAACACAGCATTCAACTGATGGCCCAAATTAACTCGATTAGACCCAAAATTCACTCGTAATGGCACCAGTGTATTTCATAAAAGCTCCAGCAACTAGAATGGATGAAGATCAATGCCTAAAACTCACTATTACTCTATAAAATGCAATACAATCGTATTTTTGGATTTTTCTATTATTTTTCTGTTTGTTTTTGGATTTTTCTGTGGTAATCTAAGATTTAAGGAAGATTTTTCTTACTTCTATTGATCTGAATTTCAAATTTTGATTTCAGATCTGTGGGAGAGGTTTTGGGGGGAGTTTTTAGAGGTTCCAGAACTTCCTTTGTTAAGGCATTGGTGATGCCTTTTTATAGGCAAAATAAGGTGCAGCCTCAGATTTCAGTTTTTGCATATTAGTCCTCACTTATTTTCAGCTTAGTCCTTCAGTTATTAACTTGTTACACAAGTAAGCACACCATGTTTTCCTAAAATTCCAAATTAGACCCATTCTAGAGTGTTCTAGAACTTCTTATTCCAGTTTTTAACAGATTCCAACCCTTGAACTACCCTAATTGCCCTTAGCTTATTCCTAGAATTACTAACCTAACCCCAGCCCTGATTAAACCATGGTCAACTAACGAAAACATGAATTTTAGCTGAGAAAATGTAATCTCTATCCAAACTCTTATTATTCTATCAATTAACAAACGGTAATCAACATAACACTATGCTAACAGCTAACACAAATCACCAATCACAATCAACGATACTGAATTAGAGAAAAATCAGTAAGAAACAATTCAATGGGAACTTGAAACAATTATGGTAACAAGGCAGAAAACAATTACTAAAATCATGAGTTAACCTAGACACTTATTCTCATAGAACAACGATTAGATTAGGATTGAACCAGACTAAAACAAAATCAGAAGCATGTAGAAATTAAAACAAATGTAATTAATAGCATGGACCCAACTAATAAGAAACAAGGCTAAAGAAAACAAGAATAACAAAACTGAGAAGGAAAACTCACTGACACGGATCGACACATTTTAAAAATAAAATTCGACCAGTTTTGGTGATGTTTGACCCTTGCCACTGATGGATTCTTCATGAGGAGGATGAGGAAACCATGGATTACTAATTTGGTAATTTTTAGAGAAATTAGGGTTTCGCCGAAAAACTTCGATTTAATATTCGAACGATTCTGGCGAGATTTGAGGAATATGGCTTGGGTATTTGGGATGAGAGGGTTAAGGTGAGTCTATGGTGTTAATTTGGTGGCATTTCGGAATAGTGGCATTTTGGCCGGAAAATTTCGATCTGATATTCGAGAGGTTAGGTTGTGATTCGAGGGAGACGATTTTGGGGGTTGGAAAGAGGAGGGGAAGGGGAGCTTATGGTGAAATTTTGGGGTCGTTTGGAGCTCCGCCGCTAGCGGCGGTTCGCGGTGGCGATACACAGGGTTTGGATAGGGTCGTTTGAGACGATGAAACGGGGGTGGGGGGTATTCCGACCATTTTATATCAAATTCTGGTCAGTTCCCAGCCGTTGGATCAAAGATCCTCGACGGTTGGGATCAAACCACGACCAAACGACGTCGTTTGGGGTGGTCTCTGAACCAGACTGGGTTGGGTAACAATTGGACCGGTTTGGGCGATGGTAAATGACTTGGGCCAGGCGGATTAAGTGCAAAAATGGCCCAAATTTATTTTCTAATTAAGACCTTTTTTCTTTTTTTAAATTGTTTTTCTTTTATTTGTATGACAAATTAAAAACTAAACATATTTTCAAAGTTAAACCAACTAATTCCTAAAATTGTTTAAAAAACCTATTTCATGACAAATTCAACAATTAACCATTAAAATGCAAAATAGACTATTTTTTGTTATTTTTCTTATATTTTGTTTTAAAAATAATTTAACTACTAATTAATCCTAAAAGAATAAAACTGAATCCTAAATAAAAATGTCAAAATGTATTTTTTGTATTTTTCATATGAATTAAAATGCACAAATAAAATGCAACAATTAACAGAAAATAACACAGAATTCACAAAATTGTAAGATAACGACGAAAAATCATTTTGTTTGAATTTTTTGGAAATAATTCATATATAGGACAAAAATCACGTGCTCACATTATTTTATTTAAAACTTGGCATTTGGTTTAGTCTGGACTCTTCAGAAGCGATAAACTGGCGAGAAACTAGGGTTCACACAAAAGCAGCGATTTCTTCCTCTTTTCTTCATTAACTTCAAGCAGCGAAACTAGGGTTCTTCTTCTTCTTCAACAGTACAACAACAACTTTCTAACATGTATGTTTTGCACTTTTTATTTTCATTCTTCTTCTTCTTTTTGTTCTTTTACTTTTTCTTTCTAAAAGTTCAAAAAGCGCCAAAATGCTGACGAATTTTTTTCAAAAAAACTCTGCCCAATTTTTCTAGTTTCTGCCCAATTATTATATATTTTATTCTTAGTTCTTTTTAATTGAACATTTGCTTACAATTACATGTGTTGTCTATTCAGTATATATTTATTTATTTTTTAAAATTCAGCTTCACTTGAAAAAAATGAGTGTTTTGCTTCTCGCTTCTCGTGAAATAGGGGTTGTCGCTTTTCCTCGCTTCACGCTCTTCACAACACTGGATTCGAGTCATTTAGTGTAGGATTTTGAAGGAAAAGGCAGTTGTTAGTTGATTTAACCTTGCTAGGATGAGGTAAGTCTCTTGTTTATCATTGTAAGAAGGAATTCTCATCATATGTGATCTATTTACTACATGTTGCTTGACTTAGGAGCCACGCATATGCGAGGTGACGAGCATATATGCGTAGCTTATTATGACTTTATCCGATAGAGATTGACTTATGTTTATCCCTTGTTTGGACTATGTGAGCTTATTATCCATGTTTCGTTGATTTCATTGACTACGTGATAATTCATAATTATGATTTAGGAGTTTGTTTAAGGTAGTGACTTGTTGAACTGGACATACAGGATTGTTTGCCATGTTGAGCTTTATTGTTAATCCATAGTCATATACTTGTCTTATTTGCTCCATGATTTGTTGGTTATGTGGCTTAATTGAGTCATGTTAAATAATATGATGAAACTTGTGCATACTTAAACAGCTTATTGAATCGTTGTGATAAATTGTATTACTTCCTCCGTTTCAAAAATATTATCTTAGTTTGACTTGGCACAAACTTTAATAAACAAGGGAAGACTTTTATATGTGGTCGTAAATAAGCCATAGCATTTTGTGTTGCTGAAAAACTTTTGAAACTTGTGGTCTGAAACTTGCCATAACATTTGTATGGATAAAAATGCTTCCTATTAAGAAAATATTGAAAGGTGCCAATCTTTTTGGAACAGGCTAATAAGGAAATAGCCCAATCTTTTTTGAAGTAGAGGAAGTACATGATTAATCATAGTCATCTTTTTGCCATATGACCTTTTATCTGCATTTTTATTGTTATCTGATGCTTCTTTATAACTCTCTCCATTTTAATTTAGATGATGTTGTTTGAATTGGCACAAAATTTAAGGGGAAAAAAGAAAGACTTTTGAAATATGTGGCCTTAAAAACTTAAGGGGCGAAATCTTTATGATACCATAACATTTGTGTGGCTATAAAAGCTTATCATTAACAGTAAAGCGGGCAAAATAAAAAGCTTAAAGTTAAATTATTTTCAAGTATAGAATTATGACATTCATTTTGGAACGAATTTATAAGGAAAGTATGTCATTTAAATTGAAACGTAAGGAGTATATTATTTCATACACATATGCATGAGTGAGAGTTGGTTGTTCAGGGAAGTTGAGGATTTGGCACTAAGGACACTATGAGTGGATAATTATTGGTTATTGATCATTAATTGTAAAATGATCAAATGCTTGGTTATGGATTCATCCCTCCGGAGTCAGGTGATTACTCATACACACGATATTTTTGGTGCTTGTTTGGACATGTGGCATGTGTTAGGGAATTGTGTTGTGAGGTTTGAGAAAGGATCCTAAGCATGCAGATTTGCATATCTTATACTCATGCAGTGGATTTGATAGAAATGTTGTTGACATGTATCATGTCTTTATGTGAGGATTGAGGTGCTGATATCTTATTTTATCTGTGACGACCCGGCCCGTCGTCACGTGATTTACCGTCCCATTTCCCCCATATTATGTTGTTCTATGTTTCAATATCAGTATTTGAGTTGATCGGATAGAATTGAATTGGTTTTAATTGGAAATTAGGCACATAGTCTCTTCGAAGGAAGCTTGTTATGGAAAAGTCAACCGGAAGTTGACTATATAGTTAGAAGGCTCAGATGTGAATTCCGGTGATTTGGTCAGCTTCGGGGGATGATTTGTGACTTAGGAGCGCGATCAGAATTGAATTTGGAGGTCCGGTGTAGAGTTAGGCTTGAATTGGCGAAGTTTGAGTTTTGGCGAATTCCGGTTGATAGGTGTGATTTTGAACCGAGGGTCGGAATGGAATTCCGAGAGTTGCTGTAGCTTCGTTGGGTGATTTTGGATGTGTATGCAAATTTTCAGGTCATTCGGACATCGTTTGGTTGGGTTTTTGATCGAAAGTGCATTTCGGAAGTTCTTGAAGAACTTAGGCTTTGATTTGATGAAAATTTGATGATTTTGATGTTAACGATGGTGATTTGATGATTCGAGAAAGATTGAATAAAGTAATAGATCATATCTGTGCTTTTGGTTGAGGTTCCGGGGGCCTCGGGGTAATTTTGAGTGGTTAAACGGATGATTTAGAGTTTATTGCAGGTTTGAAGTTTTGCTGGTTCTGTTATTTCCGCATCTGCGAAAAAAGGACCGCATAAGCGGTTCTGCAGATGCGGCGTAATGATCGCAGAAGCGGGCCTTGAAGGCCCGGGCAATTTACACAGAAGCGGAGGGGTTCCCGCAAAAGCGGGCATCGCAGATGCGATTTTGGACCGCAGAAGCGGTCTGGGCATTTTTGGGATAAACCGCAGAAGTGGTTGGGGAACCGCAAAAGTGGTGACCGCAGAAGCGGTAGTTAAAGCGCAGAAGCGGTAGTTAAAGCACAGAACAATATTAAGTCCCCTTCACGAATTTTGAAGGAGAAAACATTTGGGGCTTCGGACTTAGGCGATTTTTGGATGATTTTGAAGAGGGTTTCGAGAGTTTTCATCAGGTATGGTTCTTGGTCTTAGATTATGTTATTATGGTGTAAAAACATAGATTAACACTGAAAATCCAAGGGAATTAAGGTTAAAAAATGGAGGTTAGGGCTTGAAAATCTAAAGAGTATAAACTAGTGATTTGAGGGGCCAAATGGACTCCGATTTTT
>MU683789.1:50688-61761 GCA_026770625.1 Nicotiana glauca
TCCGATCAACTCAAACACTGATATTGAAACATAGAGCAACATTATATGGGGTAAACGGGGCGGTAACTCACGTGACAACGGGCCGGGTCGTCACAATACCTAGGCATGGGAGCTTCTGAACAATAGATTTGATTTTCTTAACCGTATCTGTTTGCTCTAGACTCCATGGGATAGGATTCTTCCTAAGGCATTTATAGAGTGGTTCGCAAATTTTTTTAATATCATGAATAAAGTCTGCGACATAGTTAAGGCTTCCTAAGAACCTTTGAAGTTGGGTTTTATCAGTAATTTCATCAGGAAATTTGGACGAGAACTCTATGGCTCTACAGATTGGTTTATAAGTACCTTGGTAGAGGTCGTGTCCTAAGAATCTAGTAGTTGTTTGGAACAACTTAACTTTCTTAGCACTGACTACTAGGCCGTTATGTTTTACTATCTTAAAGAAAGGATTAAGATGCTTGAAGTGAGAATCTATGTCCTCTGAGAATATTAATACATCGTCAATATAGACTATTGACATACTACTGTAAGGATTGAATATATTATTCGTTATATTTTGAAATTTCGATGGGGCATTTTTTAACCCGAAAGGCATTACATTCCATTCATACTGTCCAAAAGGGACATTGAAGGCAGTTTATTTATCCTTTTCAGCAATTTGAATTTGCCAGAATCCGGATTTCATATCGAACTTACTATAAATATTAGCCTTATAGGTTCATTTTAATAAATCTCTTTTATTAGGTATTGGGTACCTAATCCATTGTAATACTTTATTTAAAGGTTTGTAATTAATAACTAATCTGGGAGCTCCTCTTTCTTTCTCTGCATTTTTATTAACATAGAAGCTGCACAACTCCATGGAGACTTTGAGGGTCTAATAATCTTCTTTTGAAGAAGGTCATTAATTTTCTTTTTACAAGTTTTTATTAATTCATGATTCATTTGAATTGGTCTTGCCTTTGTAGGTATAGTCTGTTCATTAAATTCTTTAATATAAGGCAATTCTATTATGTGCCTTTTTCTTTCCCAAAAGGCATTGGGTAAATCTGAACAAACTTCTAATTCAAGTTGTTTTTGGAATTATTTTATTTTAGCTTCCATCTCCGAGGTTTTTAAAGTTTGTTCAATTTTATGAACCTTTATATCATTTTGTAAATATCTAACCTGGTTAGACAAAATATTTATTTTGAAAATTATTTTTGTTTTTATAAAATACTTTCTTCTTGAGAAATGGGGCTTAGATAAGGAAATTTTATTTCTTTTCCTAATATGTTAGTGCATAAAGCACCTAAATCATCATAATAAGGTTTTATTTGAGTTATAAAAGGTAATCCAAGGATTATTTCTTCATTGATATCTCTAGTTACTACAAAATCATTTATAAAACATATCCCATCATTGCAGATATGTGCTTTTGATAATTTATAATTAATTTTTAATCTTTCTCCCATAGCGGAGTATAATTTTATAGTAGATTTCTCAAGATATTTAGTGGGTATTATTCCTTCACAAATGCAGTTTCTATCTGCACCTGAGTCTAATAATTCTAATTTGTTAAAAGTAGCATCTTTGACTTTTAATGTGATAGGAATATGATAACTTTATACCTTTATTCTCGCGAATTGTGGTACAGTGGTTTGAGATTGATTGGCGATTGATTCGCCATCATTCTCTTCATTTAAAACATAACTGTGGTTAGTTTCAAGTTCTTTATCTTTGCCTTGGGTAACTTGCGATAAAAGTTCGTTAGTGAAATTTTCCATTTATATTTTATTAAGTCTTGTTTTAATATTTTTTATTTCTTCTTTTACTGATTTTAGTTCAGTTTGAAGATGTTGAATAGTGGGTTCATCATTTTTTGAAAAGGAAAATCTATTCATTACTTCTTTCATGTTGAAAGGTTCGACCTTGGGACGATCTTTATGTTGAATAATAATATTTTTTAATTCTATTAAATATTTCTTTTTAATATCTTCATCATCAATGTGATTTATGATATCAAATAAGACTTCTTTTGAATCATTTGTAATGACTCTAAGGGAATTTTGTTCACAGACACATATTGCTCCAGTACAGTTGCAACTATTATCTTCTGAACTACTGTTGTCTGAGCTATATGCTACATTGATTAATTCATTATCACTATCGGAATAGCTTTCTTCTGATGAAGAACTATTAGAACTGTTTTCATTTTCTTCTAAAATACTAAAAAGTTTTTCTTTAGTATTTCCATCTAATTCTAAAAGATTGACTTTATTCTTTTTTCTTTTAGTGATTTTGCAGTCACTGGCTCTGTGTCCTGTTTTACCACAAGACCAACACTTGTCACCGTGTTCCTTTTTAGATTTTCTTTTAAATCTTTTCTTTTTATGAGTTTCTTCCTTTTTCTCTTTTTGTTTATGGCGTCTTCTATGGGGTTTATCAGAAGACTTGTTTTTCTTAGAGATTCTTTTGGAAGGAGCTGAAATAGTTTTGTAACCGAAATCTTAGCAGAAACTACCAAGTTCCTTTTTGGATTGAAGTCTGTCTTTTTTTATAAGACTTTTAAGTTTTAAATCTGTACATAAGTCTAAACCTGTAACGTTAATAAAACTTACTAGGTCGCCATATGTGAGATCATTGTAGGGGATTTGACCGTTAAATCGATCTTTAATTTTTGTTCTTACCTTATTGACAAATACCTTGGATAATCCGCTGATAAATCTTTCTTTCCAGAAAGAATTACCGCAATCTTCTCTGATCATTATCTTTTCGATAAACATGTCTTTATACCATCTAAAATCTGTTAGTTTTGGACAACTAAGATTATTTAATAATTCTAAACTCCTATCTTGGAAAAGTTTTGGTTCTCCAATAAAGTGTTTAGCAATACAGTATATTAATGTGGCAGTAGCATCTTCTCTTTGTTGTTGTTCTGCTACTTGTGTATTATCTTCAGTTTTTATTACAGTTATGACTGAAGTGGCATTGAGGATTTGGTTTCTATTATCTTCGGAGAGATAATTATCCCACCAATTTTTCAGTGTTCCTGTAAAACCAGATACAACTAAAGTTGCGGCTTGTTTATCAGAAGCAGTTTTGATTTTATAGGCAGTTACAGCAATGCCTATCTCATGAAGTTTTTTATAGATTTGGCTTTCAGCTAAACCATCGATGTTCCATTCAGTTATTCCAGTTCCATCGTGATTGTAGCTTGTTAGATAAATATCTTCTTCGAATTGAACATCTGGAAATGATGCTCTTTGGTAATAATTTTTCTTATTAGAATGTCTTGGATCATTAGTAATTCTGTTGACTTCAGAATCATTTGTTTTTATCGTAGAAATAGCCTTTAAGGTTACTAAAGGTCTTATTTTATTGATAGTTTCTATAATACTATCTGAAGCTTTTTTCATAGCTTTTATTTTATCTTCTTTATTAGGAAAATCATCTTTTTCTTTTAAAGCCTTAAACTCTTCATTTAAGAAAAATAATTTACTTTGTAAATTATGCAATTCTATTTCTTTGTCATTACTAGTACTAGCTTTGTTAGAAACTGTACTTTGCTTTGAAATCGTCATTTTTGTTTTCAATTGTTCTTCTATTTTTTCTAGAAGTTTATCTGAAAAATCAAATTGTTCATTTAACTTGGGGAATTTCTCTTTGGAAAATTCAGGGATTTTAATTAACGGATGTGTTTCGATTGTAGTAGGTGTTCTAGATTTAATGGGGATTTCATTTTTATTAGTATCTTTTAACTGATTAGATACCACGTGTAAAAGATTGTTTGTATAATTATTTTGAGTAATTATTTTGTTTAAATCTTTATTAGTGGGTTCTTTATCAAGATGAGCACTTTCTCTTTTAAAAGGAGAAGCTGTTATTACTTGTCCTTGGACAGGTATTAGAATTTCTTCTAATGGTGGAGTAGTAGTTTCTATTATACTACCTTGTTTCGTATACCATTTATTAATAATCATTTGTAAAGATTCCTATTGATTTGGAATCTGTCCTGTTAATTCAAACCATTTAAAGAATTCGATATTACATTTGATTCTTTTCATATCTTTAATCCACTTATCTTTGAAAGATAATCTTTGGGTTTTAGGGTATGTTTCAAAATACCATTTTATCTTAATACTACTATCTGGGTATTCCCATTGATCACCTAGACTTTTTCAGTCTATTTTAAAATTATTTTCTTCTTTAATGACTCCAAGTTGGTCATTACGATCAACTGTTTCTGCACTTGGGCTTCTAGGAGTGGTCTTAAAAGGACCCTTTTGATAGATCACTTTAGGGACAGTTTTATTAAAATCTACCCCTTTGATTTTTCTATCTAGTTCCTCAATTAGTTCTTCGTCACTTTTATTACTATGACTTTCCTCTGGGGGTTTGGAAGAAGAAGGTTTACTGAATGACATTCTTCTACTAGAGGAGGATTCATTCATTGAGCTAGACTTTAAGAATTTTAAGTCTATTGCTCCAGAAGGATATTGAATGACTTGTTCAATGTATGAACTTTCTGGTTCATATTGCGTTTGAGTTATCGCTTCAAAGCGCCACTCATATTTAGATAATATGTCATTCCATCAAATCATTCTAGGGACGAAAGTATTGCTATGTTCTTGGTTTGCTTCCATGAGCATAGTTACTCCTTTATTGCTTTTAATTTTAGCTTTAGGGGCTAAAGTTGTTTTCATTAGTCTGTAATATACTTTATATATTACAGCTATTTCTTTAGTATTAACTTTGCTATTTATGTTTTTTGTTTTACTATTAAGAGTTAAGGTATCCAAAACATTCTGGTCATTTATGTCAACCGAATAGTTATGATAACAATTAAAGTAGACAGGGCCTTGGGCTAAGTTACTTTGTAAAACTCCTATTAGTGAATCATCAAAGTTTAATAGTCTATCATCTCTTAGTAAGAGACAAAGAGGTGTGTCTAAACCTAATCTGTAAAGAGGTTTGATAGCTATTTGTACCAGTCTAACATGTAGAAAGTTATATTTCTTTCTGTATTGCTGAATGTCGTGTTCAACTAATAACTTGATTGTTTCAATCGAGTTATTTATAGCAACTGTTGATTCATAAGTTTTCTTTTGGAATACTCCAATTCTGTAAATCACTTTCGATTTTGGCAATATTAGATACTGCCGAAATATTGACACTGTTTAGAATTTTACCCTTTTCAGAATTAATCATATTAATACTGAGAGGTATATCTGTTTATCCAGATTTTTATTGCCTTTAAATTGTGAATAGTTGTTTGTCTTTGGCTTAGATATGTTTCTAGCCTATCTTCACAAAATTCTATATCTTGTTCTATTTCAAGAAGGGGTTTTATTCTTAGATTATTCCTTTTAATTAAAGCTCTTAGTGTATGAATATTATAAGTAACATAAAATATTTTTTTGTTTGTAATACGGAGACATTCTAATGTTATCCATTTTTGTTCATTACGATATCTTATGTAACGAAAAGTTTTATGTTTCATTTAAGAAATTGTTTTACTTAAAACTTTATCAAATTTTTGTCAAGTCTTAAGAAGTATACTATCTTTAAGGCATACGTCTATTCTGTTTATCTGAATCACTACTATTTATCTTATCTTACTGTTTATCAATCTATAATGGTTACTATTTATTATCTTCTTCACTAAACGTTATGGGTTCTAAGTTATCTTGGGGGTTGGTAGTTAAACGTGTTCACCGTGTCCTGTCTAAAAGTTGAGAGTTATCCCCCCTTCCAATCAAGTTTCTTTTTGTATTTGACTGTCATCTTTACTAAGTCCCTCTCTTCCTTCCTCAGGTTTTCCCATAACCATTGAGCTACGGGTAGTGGACGAGGACGAGGCTCCATCATCACCCACTAAACCCTCAACTTTGGGATAGCCTGAGGCCGCTATGAGTAACGAGGAGAAAAAGGGAAGAAAGAGGGGGTCTTCTGGTTACCCTAACGTGGTCGCCTAGGCCAAAAAGAAGAGGGTCATGGTCAGGGTCCAAAAGAGAAACAAGAAGAGTACCCGGGCCGGGTTACCAGACCCCAAATTCCTTTACTAGCTCAGGGACTACCCTGAAGATGATGAATTTGAGTTCATCGCCCATGGGCCGGCTGTTCATGTAGAAGAGCAGCAAGAATCGGTGGGCAGTGATCGGGAGGCCGATCCCTCTTTGGCTCAGGATCACGAAGGAAAGCTAGAGGATATGTCCTCTTGAGAAGCTATTCCTACTCCGACAGAAGCCGCCTGTGTCATTAACATCATTGGGAGCATAGGTTTCAACCGCACATGATGATGCTTTGCCGAGTGTGGCCTTTTTTTGTAGGTTTTAATCATGTGTAAGGACCTTACTTTCTACATACGGACTTGGACGTCTCCGGGTCGTTTTAAGTTGGATGTTGCCTTTCATGTTTGGGCCTGCCTAATAGGCTCCAAGATTAGATAGACTAAGCTGTCGGGATTTATTATTGGATAGTAGTCCCTTACTCGGGGAGGCCCGCGGATCTAGGATTTTTATTTCATTTTTTTTATAAGTAACTTAGCGATAATATCTCTGGTGCTAATATGAAGTGATGAAATATAGAGGGCAAATTTATTTCATTACTTTGCATGTAGAGTACATGATCGAAGGCACAAAAGCTTTCTGCCGTGGCAAAAATGAGCTACCAGGCACAGTTGTTTGATCATTTGACCCTTACAATGAATTCTAAAATTCAAGCCTTGGCTTTTAACATAAAATAAATGCCTTCTAAGGATCCCGACATAAGGCGTAATGGTTCCCCCAGTATTCGATATTGAGCTTGTGAGGGCTAGAATACTATCGATCCAGTACGGGTGATGAGCAATTCTGACCTCAGGCTGGTCTTCAAAACTAGGGTAACACTTTTTACTGTTGCCTCATTAAAAATCTTGACGTAAAACCCACTTCGGAAAAAATCGATCCAAGGAAAAAAGAGCGAAACACATACTTTCAGACCTAATTATCAGATTTAACCTAGACCGAATACCTGCATGGGTTAGTCCAAAGCATAAAAATTTCAAAGAAAATTGTTTTCGTACCTTAGAAGTAGTACTGTTTTGAGTATGTCACTTTCCATTTGTTTGGTAGTTGTACACTGTTTCCTAACTCGAGCTTATATGAACCTTTCCCGAATATATCGACAACTCTGTATGGACTTTCCCAGTTCGGTCCTAGTTTCCCATCATTTGGGTTCTTGGTGTGTAGCGTAACTTTCCTTAATACCAAGTCCCCAACTTGGAGATGTCAAAGGTTAGCCCTTCGGTTATAGTATCTCCCTATTCGCAACTTTTGGGCCACTAATCGGAGGAGGGTGGATTATCGCCTTTCGTCCGATAAGTCCAAGCTTGTGACCATGGCCTCGTTATTAGATGTCTCGGTAGCATACTAGAACCTTAGGCTCGGTTCCCCTACTTTGACCGGGATCATTATCACCTTGGATCCCAACAAATAAGCCCGGAATTTCTCAAAGGCATAGACAATGGCAAGAAGTTCTTGCTCAGTCTCTGTATAGTTTATTTGCATGCCATTGAGTGTCTTGCTTGCATAATAGACCGGGTGGAGAACCGTGTTATGATGTTGGCCAAGCACTGCCCAATAGCACACCACTGGCGTCACACATGAGTTCGAATGGAAGAGACCAATCGGGTGTGACAATAATAGGTGTCGCGGTGAGATTTTGTTTCAGTTCCTCAAAGGCTTTGAGGCTCTTCTCGCCAAATACAAATTTTGCATCTTTCTCAAGGAGTTTGCACATGGGATTTGCAATTTTGGAAAAATCCTTGATAAAACGCCGATAGAATCCGGCATGCCCCTAGAAAATTCGAACACCATTAGCTAAAGTACGTGGAGGAAGCTTGGAAATGATCTCGATCTTTGCCCGGTCAACTTTTATGCCATGTTTGGAAATTTTATGGCCCAAAATAATGCCCTCTTCCACCAATGAAGTGGCATTTTTCCCAATTTAGCACAAAGTTTGTTTCTTCACATCTCTTAAGCACTTGTCTAAGGTTGTCTAGACAATGCTCAAAAGAATCACCCACGATCGAGAAATCGTCCATGAATACCTCTAAGAAATACTCCACCATATCGGAGAATATTGACATCATACACCTTTGGAAAGTGGCCGGAGCGTTGCATAGCCCAAATGGCATCCGTCTAAATGCAAACGTCCCATACGGACAAGTGAATGTTGTATTTTCGTGATCTTCCAATGCAATATTGATTTGATTTTACCCAGAGTATTCATCAAAGAAGTAGTAGAATGACCTTCCCGCTAGCCGATCAAGCATTTGATCGATAAAAGGCATAGGGAAATGGTCCTTGCACGTAGCACTGTTTAGCTTCCAGTAATCCATACACACCCTCCATCCGGTCACCGTTCTTGTTGGGATGAGCTCATTTTTATCATTTTCAATCAGTGTCATGCCTCCTTTTTTTGGCACACATTGCACAGGGCTCACCTAAGAACTATCGGCAATAGGGTAGACTACCCCCGCATCCAACCACTTGATGATTTCTTTCTTTAACACCTCTTGCATAGAAGGGTTTAACCTTCGTTTATGCTCCACACTTGGTTTACTCTCATTCTCCATTTGGATCTTGTGTTCGCAAATTCCTGCAGGAATCCCTTGGATGTCCGCAATTGTCCATCGAATAGCTTGCCTATGCTCCTTTAATACATCTAACAGTTGCTCTACCTGCACATCATTCAACAATGAAGAAAAAATTACTGGTAGAGTGTTATTTAGGCCAAGAAATTTATACCTCAAGTGTGGTGGAAGTGGTTTGAGCTCTAGTTGTGGTGGCTCAATAATTGAAGGCTTTGCGGGAGGAGTAGCTCTATTCTCCAAGTCGAGAGAGAGCTTCTTCGGAGCATAAGTATAGGATCCAAGCCCTTCCAATGCATTGACTGATTCCATATACCCCTCCACATCTTCACCGTTGAAGTTTACCAAAATAGCCGCCAATGCCTCACCGAGGCATTGTTCTTCAATCTTTATTTCAACCGCATCTTCCACTTCATAAACAACATTGATCACCGAGATGCTTTCATATTCATTTGGTAGTTTAATACCCTTGCTTGCTTGGAATGTAACTTCTCCATCATTCAAATGGAATTTGATCTTATTCCATTCCGAATCCATTAGTGCTCTTCCTATAGCAAGGAATCGTCTCCCCAAGATGATAGGGATCTCTTTATCAACTGCGCAATCAAGGATTACGAAATCGGTGGGTAAATGAGACTTTCCCACTTTCACAAGAACATCATCGACAATTCTCACCGGTCTCTTTATGGAACGATCAGCTATTTGCAATCTCATACTTGTGGGCCTTGGCATACCTAACCCTGCTTGGTTGTAAAATGGCAAGATGCATTAAGTTGATTCTAGCCCCATTATCACAAAGGGCTCTTGCAAAATCACGTGCCCCAATAGTGCGTGGAATAGTGAAAGCTCCCGGGTCTTCTCTCTTTTGAATGGTGGTTGTTGCAATGATGGAACTAACCCGGTGAGTCATATTCACCACTTCATTTTTGGTGGTTCTCTTCTTGTTGATCAAGTCTTTCAAATATTTAGCAAAACCCGGCATCTATTGAAATGCTTCCACGAATGGAATGTTTACCAATAACTGCTTGAGAATGTCATAGAACCTTTTTGAGTTTTCTATCATCAACCTTCCTCACAAGTCATTGAAGAAAAGGAGGAGGAGATCTAGGAATAGGTGGTAGAGCTTTTGGTGTCTCTTTTACCTTTTCCTTTGCCTCTTCCCGGTTTTAGGTGGTAGAGCTTTTGGTGTCTCTTTTACCTTTTCCTTTGCCTCTTCCCGGTTTACTTCTTTAACTTTCAACTCTTTCGGAACCTTTTCAGCTTCAACAACCCTTGGCTCTTAAACCTCAACCTCTTGTTCGGACTCTTCAACTTCGACCACTTATTCACTCTCTCCTTGTAGTACCTTCCCACTCTGACTCGTAATTGCCATGATATGAGAAGTTGGACCACTTCCACTACCCTTTGGGTTCGCAAGAAGTTGGACCACTTCCAATATCCTTTGGGTTCGCAATTGTGTCACTAGGAAGTGTTACCTTTTGCTTTGGATTTTTTTCCCTAGAGAGGTATCTCCACTTGCATCTCCAATTTTTGAATGGATACGGTATGAGAACCCACAAGCTCGGTCATATTCCTCATTGAAGTGTCGGAATTCTCTTGATTTTTCAATACCCATTCAAGCATGCTTTCCAACTTAGAATCACTTTAGGAACCTTGATTTGAATATTGACCCTTTGGTAGAACATAAGGATTTGAAATCTGGTTTGAGAAGTTGTTGTTGTTATTCCAATTTCTTTGATTTGATATACCTTGGTCATTTTGCCATTGTTGGTTGCCTTGCCCTTGCGAGTTAGGCCTCCATTGATTTTGTTGTCCTTGACCTTGGTATTATTGCCTTTGATATCCTCCTTGAGAGTTGTTGACATAGTTTTCTTCCTTAAAGTCTTCATTTTATATAGGTTTCACATTCTCTACCACATTTACCTTCTTCGTTTGGCTTTAAGTGAACATCTTTGTCAACACATTGACATTGGTGGCAAGCCCTGCGATTACTTGATCTCTCTCTTGGTTCTCCTTAATCATGTTAGTCAAGGAGGGAGAACCATATGCAATTCCACCTATGGTGTCCTATGAGTGCCAAGCTTGATTATGTCATTTTATCAAGGATTTGTGTGATCCTTGCAAATGTCTTGTCCATAAAAGATCCATCAGCTCCATTCTTGGGTATAGATTGGTTTATATCATCTTGTCACGACCCAATTCCCAAACCCGATCGTGATGGAACCTCTCGTGAAGACGAGGCCAGCCAACTAACCCAAATCGTCTTTCTAACAATTAAAAAAACATAAATGAATAGAATATACAACTTAATGGCATTAAAAATTGTCAACTACAACCCAACTCAACCCGACCGGGGTGTCACAAGTCACGAGCATCTAAAGAAAACTGAACGCCACTACAGGGCTAATATTATATACAAAATAAGATTTAGAAGCAAAAGATGAAGTCCGGTGCCGCGA